>JAUMGZ010012318.1:0-10153 GCA_032359645.1 Pododesmus macrochisma | reverse complement strand
ACTATCTAAGATGGAGCTCCATTTGGCACTATCTAAGGAGGAGCTCCATTTGGTGCTATCTACGGTGGAGCTCCATTTGGCACTATCTTGGGTGGACCTCCATTTGGCACTATACTAGAGGGAGCTCCATTTGGCACTATATTAGAGGGAGCTCCATTCGGCACTATCTAAGGTGGATCTCCATTTGGCACTATATTAGAGGGAGCTCCATTTGGCACTATCTAAGTTGGAGCTCCATTTGGCACTATCTTGGATGGAGCTCCATTTTCTGCACTATCTTGGGTGGAGCTCCATTTGGCACTATCTGGGGTTGAGCTCCATTTGGCACTATCTGGGTTTGAGCTTCATTTGGCAATATCTGGGATGGAGCTCCATTATTTTTGATAAATCTACATCCATTCTCTGAAGGATGCCTCCTATCAAAGTTGATGTGTACACACTGGTATATGCAACGATTAAACCAATATAACTTCCAGTATACACACATTTTTTATTGATTTTCTCAAATGTTCCCTATTTTGTCTCCCTTGTGGTCTCCCCATCATTTGAACAAATCTGAACTCCTTCCCTCAAGTATGCCTCCTATCAAGTACTGGTAAGCATTAAACGAGAAGTATTGGTTGTTTACCCAAAAACATGTAACCTATTTTTGACCCTTTGGTCCAGCCTTGAACAAACCTGGCTCTACATGCCTCAAAGTTACTACAAAACCCTGGAAATGGTTCATACCAAGTTTTGTTGAAATCAGTTCTGTAGTTTTGGTGAAGTAGTAAAAAAATATGAAACATTAAAGCTAGGCAACATTTCTATGACAAAAGTCCACCTTTGACATTTGGTCCAGAGAGACTAAAACACAAACACCCAGAAATACAAACAAATATGACATTTAACATTGTAGTCTTTATTGGGTTATATTAATAGGTAACACACTCTGTAGTATCCATGTTGGGCTTTACAAGTACAGCATTTACTCACAATTAATTTCCTTCATAACCCTGTGAAGCTTCATTCAATACCACATAAGTTTGTTAGGTAAGTAACTTTATGTTATCTTAAATCATATAGAGTTAGTCTCTTCGTCAGTATATATCATATACATATATGACATTATGGAAATACAATAAGTTATTACAGAGCTGAAGTGTCATAACTACCTTAAGATTGATCCCAGTGTCAAGTTGACTTTAGGGTCATCTGGATACAATATCCCTTGGAGACTCAGTCCCACTGTATCATTCAAAACTACTTCATATTTCTGTAAGACAAATTGTCTCATAAGTCAAACATCAGGATTAATATAAAACAAAACATTCTGATTTCATAATTCAAGATGTTAAACTGTATCTCTTTAAAACTGAGAAGCAAATCTTAGCTTTAAGCTTTCAAATATATATCAATATAAATTTCCTCTAATGTTTCACAATATAAGTTTATCAAAAAGAACCTGTACTTTACCTCAATATTTTCCACTCCTTTATTCAGGTCACGGCAGATTCCAAAGTACAGTGTGCCTCCCAACAGGAATGTTATTATCACAAATAGCATAATGATGGAGGCAAAGAGATATGACCAAGCCACTCCACTAAAATAAAAGTTAATAATAAAACATTATCACAAATAACATAATGATAGAGGCAAAGAGCTATGACCAAGCCACTCCACTAAAATAAAAGTTTATAATGAAATATTATCACAAATAGCATAATGATGTTGGCAAAGAGATATGACCAAGCAACTCCACGAAAATAAAAGTTAATAATAAAACATTATCACAAATAGCATAATGATGGAGGCAAAGCCACTCCCCTAAAAAAAGTTTATTAAAACATATTATCACTTATTAGCATTATAATGAAGGCAAAGATATATAACCACTTTAAGAAAAGTTAATTAAAACAAAACAAATTATCACAGTTAGCATTATGACGGAGGCAAAAATATATGATCATGCAAGTCCACTAAATTAAAACATATTATCACAATAAGCATAATGTAGGTGTAAGTTTACATGATTATAGTATTGTTTCATTGGCACTGAAATTTATTATATAAAATATTACCAGCATAATAGGTTACTTCCTGCCCCTCTGTTACAGCATGGTGCACCCTGTCCTCCTCTCTCTCCAAACACACCGAACATGATGCCAAGGTAATAACACAGAACTGTAATCAGCACGACACAGGGAACCGCCATTCCACCATACCACCTAGTACACAAAAATATCATGTAACTTAAATTTAACATGCAAATTACATATAGCACTGAATACATAATAAACTAAATATAAACTTACATCATTGTATTTAAAGCATGGAACAGCAATTAAAAGATCACTGAATAAAAACTTTTATATTGTAAACATTCCATAAGAAGTAAAAATTTGTGAGTAAAATAACAACATAAATCTCGATAATTTTAAATTAGAAACTGTAATTTTCTTACCAATAATCGCCATAATTTTTCAGGGACGCGTCTAAGTCATTTATAGTTGGGTTAATATTACCATTCACTTCTTTAAGCTGAAAATATAAAATGGCTGCATTTACACTTCAGAAAGACAAACAGTTCAGTAAAAGTGTTCAGCATCCTAATTAATTCAATGGTATTGTTATATTCCATATTATATTGACTGTCCTTGATGTGTAATATATTATAAGTATATCAACTCACCAGTTCTTGGACTAGTTATCTCTAGTACTGAGTACACATACTCACCATTTCTTGGACTAGTTATCTCGAGTATTATGTACACATACTCACCAGTTCTTGGATTAGTTATCTCTAGTATTGTGTACACATACTCACCAGTTCTTGGATTAGTTATCTCTAGTATTGTGTACACATACTCACCAGTTCTTGGACAGTATCATTTACTTTAGATATTTCAGGCTTGGTCTTGCTCACTATGTCATGTGCTTTACTTGTTGCATCTATCAGTATAGAATTGCTACATTGTAAACTATATTGTAAAACACACATATAAATATAGAAAAAGACATCATAGGATAATTAATGTGAATGCAGTCCTCATGTGCAAATTAGTAAAACAGGAGAAGTCATGTTAAAATTTGCTTACATTTTCTTACTAATTCTAAGTGAGAAAATATGTTATATTGTAACTCAAATAATAAAGTGAATTGACAAATACATTTATATCCTCTTCTTACATTTTACAGCTTTCCTGTATTTCTATAACACTTGAATATTGGATAACAAACAATGGACCACACATGGGATTTTTACAGAAAAATTCACATTAAACCTTTGGTCCAGCTGGACTCAAAGTTATTAATGATAAGAATAAAACATATATACCATTGATTGTAGAGTTGAGTTTAGTTTTCACTTCACCTTGAACCTTGTTGAATTCATCTCTTGCCTAAGAATACAAAAAATGTATATACCGGTAATGGTTTTACCGCTATTATATTATATAATTTTATATACTTATTAACGAAATCCAGAGGTAAACGTTGAAAACTGTGGAAGAACCGAGTGCATATGATATGTAAGATTTGTTTGAAATCAGTGCTTTAAGGGATGTCATGACAATTTCGGGTACTGCATTCATAATAGTTCAGCCTTTAAAGCGGCATAACTCACTTAATATGTGGTTATATAAACCTCATTTGTACATGCACCAGTTCATATAATATACAAGATTTGTTTGATGTTCTTTGTTTGAGGACTCAATGTCAGGATAAGTTCAAGTGTACCATTTATATTGGCTAAGACATTACAAGTGGCTCATTTGACCTTAATCTCCATCTTGTTGGAACAGGCCTATAATTCAAATATGGCATTTGATTAGGTACGGTAGCTTATAAAACAATTTTTAAAAAGTTGGCAACTTTTGGCAACTTTTCAACATTTTGGCATTCTAGTGGTGCCTCCGCAGGCCAAGCCCATCATTTTCACCAATCTAATTCGCGTTCCTCTAGGGATACTTTACACCAAGCTTGAATAGAATTGGCCAAGTAGGATAACACCACAATCATATTACATGTACCTTGATTTTAATGTATGGAAATAAAGACAAACGAATGGCCTATAGAAATCATATGAAGGTTAATCATGAAATACCACTGACAAATTAGAGAAATAGTGATAACAAACATAGTTTATGTTGACAACAACATCAGATAGCTAACCAAAGCATACCGGTAGATCTGCTGAGCTAAAATCCTTCATATTACCAGCAAGTGTTTTTTAGTACAGTGTCATATTTTGTGTCTCAGTTGTTATTAAAACTCTTTTTAATTTGACAAAGCTATTTACTATATATTTCTTCTTTATTTATTTTCTAAAAACAAAAACATTACTTTTCAGCAAAATTAACCCTGTACAAAATATGTACAATATCTACAATTATGAACTTTTTACTCAGAGAATATCATAAATGCCAACCCCAAAATGGTCAGAATGCAATTTTTCCATAATTTGGGGTCATTTTTAGGAAACAGTACATACTTGTTACAAAAAGACAAAAAGGATGCTACATATCTAAAATTCGATTTCATTTTGGTGCGATCTGCCTTCGTCCCTTCTTCCCCAGTGTGTAAAAGAAAAGTCAGAATTACACTCATCACAAAATGCATGATATTCCCTAAGCTTTGATGTTTTAAGCACGGGCCACAATTAGGAATAATTGCCCGAAATTTTTGAAGATTTTGGGGGTTTCTTCAACGATTAGCCATGTTTTCCACTCAAGCTGTCAAGTTCTACTGCACATAACATTTGCGCAACAATATAGTCTGGTCTTCCTAGATGTTTGTTACTTACACAAGCAATTACACAACACTTACAAACGTTTGGTTGAACAAGACTTGTGTTAGAAGTGATGCAGGGGGAAAAGAACCATCTGAAAAATTGTATCAAACATTTCTACTGGAACTTCACCATTTTAAATTGGAATGCGAAAAAAAAGGGGTTAAAATCTGGGATAATTCTGGTGATATAGCTGAGGTCGTTATGTTTAAAAAAAGTCAATACCACATCATATTCACTGGTTAATAAGTCCATAACTGTTTACTATATAGTCAATTTTTATTATAAGTAGAATAAAACAAGCCCAAGCCCTTGACACTTAAATTCTGTATTCATGGCTTCGAAAGCCTCTCAGGTCCCTTAAATACCGGAGTTTTAACAATATCAAACATGTTTAAGTATCTATTTTAACCATGTCTGATGGTTATAAGTGTTGTCTTTTTATACATGTCCTGATGCTGAGCTCCTTGCAGCCATCAACCAATCAGCCACTATCTTCTACAGCAACAGGTGCCCCGATGTATAGGTATTTCCAGAATCTATTTTTAGCATCATCGATATTAACCGATTTTTGAGAAATCAAGTTAATATCATGATTTAAGACATAGTCATGTGTAAACCAATCAGCTGATGATGACATGTATACTAATAGATTACCAGTATATATTAAATAAAGGAATACTTACATTTTGCGTTTGATTTATTATGCCATCCGCAGAACCAACATTGTATGCAACATTTCTCAAATCATCTAACTTAAATGAAATATTAGAAAAAAATATTTAAAGACAAAAATGCACTGTAGATTGAACTTTCAAGAGTTATTAAAAAGAACTCCTTTATATGTAAACATTTTTTGTAAAAATCTGTGGATTGTTGGAACCAGGGAAAGTATTTAGTGTATGATAAAATGTCATATTTTAAACTTTACATAAACTGTATGGTGAAAATGTAATTTTCCATTTTTATTATAAACTGTACAAAGAAAATCTTTCAATTTTGATCTCTCTTTTAAAATTAGATAACATCAAAGCTTTAAATCATTGAAAACAAGTTGTTCTACCAGTAACAAGAGCCAATCGGCCATAATTAACATGCATCGCCCAGGGCAAACTTGAGTCAATATATCTTTTAAAACTATGCATGCAGAAAATGCATTTATTATTTTTGGAGTTATAGATTAAATAAATAAAAGTATAGGAAATCCATTGAAAACTGGCTGGCTAAGTTAAACGAACAGAAATTCTATGAAAATTCACCAGAAAGTTCAGCACATAGGAATTTAAATTCACCAAATCTCTCCAAAAGGGGAGGTGCACATCTTCAATGGATCAACACAAAGGAATTTTTCTAAAATTTCACCAAATCTCTCTAAAAGGGGAGGTGCACATCTTCAATGGTTCAACACATAGGAATTTTTCTAAAATTTCACCAAATCTGTCCAAAAGGGGAGGTGCACATCTTCAATGTGTCTGTAATAAATGTGCAAAGTTTGAGAAAAATCTACTGAAACCTGAAAGAGATACAGATTACACAAACTTAGTGTCCCAAAGTGTTTCAGAAGGATGGATTGAGATGAGCGGCTACTAGACAAGATGACAACAAAATATACCTAGGCCGGTGACAATATCAATCATCACGAGAGTTTGAATGTGGAGTAAAAAGGTGTTGATAGATAATCATAATTATATACTTACATTAACATCAGCATCTGTAGCTTGGACACTTCCTACTGTGCTACCCGTTCTTAACTTGTAGAGTACCTCAAACACATAAGATCCTGCACTGTTCTCATTTTTGAATATTGGAGGATTTGGATTTCTTCTTACAGTAATTCCAAGGTACCCTTCTGTTGTCATTGATGGTATCTCAGAGTCATATACAGCTACACGTAGCTAAAAAAAAAAATAAACATCACAACATGTAGGATGCCTTCTAGTAAGTTAAGTAAAGTTTCGTTCTCCACATTCCAAGGTCAATACATAGACAAGGGTAAAGCCCTATATGCCTTCTAGTTTATTGGAAAAATATTATTGAAATTCTGTAAATTTTTTCTGGTTTTTGGCTGTCTAGTGGCACCCCCTGGAGGCCAAGCCCCATCACTTTAACAAGTCTGATCCCTATTCCCTATTAGATAACTGCCAACAAGTTTGGTGAATATTGGTCCAATAGTTTCTGTACAAGCTGAAAATGTGAAAAATCAACACCTTTGTTAAACTATTAAACTTTGAATCCAAAAGGTGTGACCTATTTTGACCCTAGGGTCACACCTTGAACCAAATTGGTTCTCCATGCCCCAAGTTTAATACATATGCAAGCAATAAGCTAAAAGCTGTTTATTAGAAGTTTTTGGAAATTTTGTCAAATTTGAAAATTGGCATAAGAGTATATTGGTAATGGTGTGTAGTCAAAGTGGACTAAAAACTCAGCAGCACTAGTTTCTCCATAAAATCTGAAAATTTTAATAAATTGAGCTAGCTAGAAAAACAAGAGGCCCATTGTGCCTTAACGTCCATCTGGATAGAATGTGCCTATTTGTAAATTTTTGGCATTTGGAAACTTTTGACCGTAGGGTTATGCCTTGAAAAAAAAAGTTGGGTCTCCATGCCCTCAAGTTACTTTAAACCAAAGCATTAAGCACTAGGCCTTCTAGTTTACAAGATTTTTTAATTTTTTTTTTAATTTTCCTTATTTGGGCCCCCAAGTGACCCTCCCTGGGTACTGAGCCCCGTCATTTGATTAAATCTGAACCCCTTCCCCTAAGGATGACATCTACCAAGTTTGGATGAAATTAGTCAGTAGTGTTGGACAAGAAGTAAAAAATGTGAAAACGTATCATATTTGCTATAGATATAGTGTTGAACTTTGAATCGAAACCTATTTTTGACCACAGGATCACGCCTTGAACAAAATTGGTTCTCCATGCCCTGAAGTTGCTATATACACAAACATTAAGCTCTAGGCCTTCTTGTTTATTAGAAGAAGATTTTTGAAGTTTAAACACATTTTCCCCCTTTTGGCCCCCTAGTGGCCCAGTCCCTTCATTTGAACAAATCTGAATCCCCTTCCCCTATTAATACTTCCTACTAAGTTTGGATGAAATAGGTCCAGTGGTTTAGGACAAGAAGTTGAAAATGTGAAAAGTTAACATATTTGCTATATATAATATGCATTGTATATATATATAGTGCTGAACTTTGACCCAAAAAGGTGTAACCTATTTTTGACCCAAGAGTCATGCCTTGAAGAAACTTGGTTATCCATGCCCTTAAGTTACAACATACCAAAACATTAAGCTGTAGGCCTTCTAGTTTATAAGACGAAGATTTTTTAAGTTTTAACACATTTTCCCCCTTTTGGCCTAGGTCCTAGTGGAGCCCCCTGGAAGCCAAGCCTCTTCATGGGATATTTCCTACCAAGTTTGGATGAAATAGGTCCAGTGGTTTAGGACAAAAAGTTGAAAATGTGAAAAGTTAACATATTTGCTATATATAATATACATTGTATATATATATAGTGCTGAACTTTGACCTCAAAACATGTAACCTATTTTTGACCCCAGGGTCATGCCTTGAACAAACTTGTTTATCCATGCCCTAAAGTTACTACATACCAAAACATTAAGGACTAGGCCTTCTAGTTTATAAGAAGATTTTTGGAATTTTGTCAAATTTTCCCCCTTTTGGACCCGAAAGTGGCGCTCCCTGGGGGCCAAGCACCATCATTTCAACATTTTTGAACCCCCTTCCCAAAGAGATGACACCTCCCAAGTTTGGATGAAATTGGTCCATTAATTTTGGACAAGAAGTCAAAAATGTGAAAGTTAACATATTTGGCAATTGCTAGTGTGAAACTTTGACCCAAAAAAGTGTAATCTATTTTTCACCCCAGGGTCACGCCTTGAACAAACTTGGTTTTCCATGCCCTTGAGTTACTACGTACCTAAACATTAAGCTCTTGGCCTTCTAATTTATAAGAAGATTTTTGAAGTTTAGTCAAATTTTCCCCCTTTTGGCCCCCTAGTTTTGACCCTGGGGGCCTAGCCCCTTCATTTGAACAAATCTGAATCCCCTTCCCTAGGAATACTTCCTACCAAGTTTGGATGAAATTGGTACAGGGGTTAGTCAAAAATGTGAAAAGTTTACGACGGACGACAGGATTAGTATGAGAAAAGTCCACCTTGGACCTTGAATTTGGCCCAGATGGACTATCACGATATATAATTATAAATTACTCCTATTAAAGGAGTTTCACTGTCATTTGCTATGTTTTACTATAAGAAGTAAGTTATACATACCTCATCGAGTCATCATCACAATGCTTTTTTGTCGAACACACTTGGGACTTGCTTGCTGCTCCCGGAGAAACATTGAAGCACACAGGAGAAGAGAAGGTCAAGCACTTCACAATATTGTCATTTACTGTGTCATCTTGTGGTTTTCTGATTTTATCTTTTTGACAAGATTTTTTAAACTTATTAGTGTGTACATTTGAATGGTTATAATTTTCTTTGCAAATTTCCTCTTTTCTTTTTAAATGTTCTCTATTTCCAACTGACACATCTGGCTTTGAAGCTCTCTTCCTGTCTGTAGTAGTACTTCCATTCAGGCCTGATGTGCTCTTTCTGTTTGAAGTACCTCCAGTGGATTGAGAAATGCTCTCTCTACTTTTAGTACCCCCAATCATGCCTGAAACACTCTTTCTAGTAGCAGTACTTCCAGGCACTTTTGAGATGCTCTTTCTGTTTGCAGTTGCAGTGTCCTTATTTTGGCCTAACATACTTTTTCTAGTTTTACTTCCAGCAGACAGGGGGACGCTTTTTCTAGTTGCAGAAACTCCATTTGTTCTAGATACATTGTCAACCTTCAAATTATCATTCTTGCATGTACCAAATCTATCCAATGTATATGACTTCCTTCTTTCTAAAGCGCTAGCATTGTTAGTTAATGGTGCGTGGTTATATTTTCCAATGTTCTTACAAGAGCTCTTTCTGTCTGTGAGGAATCTGTTTTCTTTCAATGAGCTCTTTGTTGTTCCCGTTTTAAGAGGCTTTGGGGTGTTTTCTAGGAGATATTTCTGCAAATGCTGTGGAGTCTTGGTAGAAATCCTGCAATAATCCAACAAAATACATTAAACCAGTAAATTCGTCACAAGTGTCTACTTTCTTTGATTTGGGAAACCAGCTACCTGTTTCATTACTATGAAATATATTAAGAAGATAACTCTTGCATGCAAATTTATACTTTGTATTTATGGTTTAAAAATAGCAATTTAAAAAAACAAACAAGAGGCCCATGGGGCCTTAACATCCATCTGGATTTGCATTTGAATATTTTTGATCCTAGGGTCACTCCTTGAACAAAGTTGGTTCTCCATGCCCTAAAG
>JAUMGZ010012296.1:0-10154 GCA_032359645.1 Pododesmus macrochisma | reverse complement strand
CTATTATCGTATGTTAATTCGATTATCTTTCTTTCTCTCTCTCTCTCTCTAATTACCTTTTAGTTCTTCACAAAATACAGTCGATACACATATAATTTTGTTGTTTTCTAATGTTAAATAGTTCCTCTCCTTACCTCATAAGTCTTTAGATTTAAAAAGTTCAATGCTGAATTTTTACACATTTTGAAGAAAGAAGAAGTGTTAATGCATTGGTTGAAAAATGTTCAATGATACCTAATGGTTAGCAATTAAGACATCATTCAGTACTAAATTGATCATAAAATATGTTAAATAATAGTTATCAGAAATAATCAGGATGTGCAAAGAAAGGATACTTTGTCAAGTACATTCAAAACACTGTCAAGCATTATCTTTATCCTACATATTAGTTCCATTTTTGATTAAAAACAAAACCAATACCTATAAGAAATGTGATGGTGTAAATTAGAAATAAGATAGAAGATAACAAAAGGCCCAGTGGGCCAACATTCTTCCGACTAAAACAGCAATTTTTTTTCTAAATTTTTTTCTATCCAAGTTGTGCACCTTGAAGTTCATTGAACATATCTAAAATCCCCTGCCCATGGTATCTGATAGTTCCTTCAAAATTTTGCCCAATGGATTTGGGGCGAATACAAAAAAATGCTATAGTGTTGTACTTGGGACTCGAAAAAATATCAAAAAATGTAATTTATTATTACCCCCCACCCCCCCACCCGAGTCATGCCTAGGTTATATTTGTTTCTTTATGACACAAGGCAACTACATATGCAAACATTAAGCTGTAAGCCTTCTAGTCTATTACAAGATTTTTGAAATATCAGTTTTTTTTCCGGTTTGGTGCCACTCAATGGCACTTCTATGGATGCTTCTACTAATTTTTTTTCAAATAGGATCAGTGGTTTTGAAAAATGTTAAAAATGTGGAAAATTAATGCCGATAAGCAGGATTTCTATGGGGGAAAATCCACCTTGGACCTTGTGTCCTGACAGACTAAAAATCTAGAATTCACTATACCTTTGGTCCTGATGGATTAAAATTCTAGAATTCACTAAACCTCTAGTCCTGACAGACTACAAATCATGAATTCAATATACCTTTGGTCCTGATGGACTACAAATCTAGAATTCACTATACCTTGGGTCCTGACAAGACTAAAAATCTAGAATTCACTATATTTTGTAAAGTTTGCACATGTTTTCTCTTAAAATTTTAAGCGTAATGAGAATTTACTGTAAAATACCACAACTGTCTGTGGGAATCAGAGGTTACATTTATCGGAGGCATGTTTCAGATTACATTTTTGTATAATTACACCATAACTGTCTCATCTTAAAAAATTTATTAATAAACCATATTGAAGTTACTGTGATGCAAAAAAATAAGCAATATAAATTAAGATCAATTTACAAAGCACAATACATATAACCCAAGTTTGCTGTGTTAACAAGAATGACTTTAAAATAAAAACATACATTTATCTGTTTGCTTACATTTCATAATGCTAAGGAACTCAAAAGGTATAACTCAGAATACTAATTATATTCCATGAACAAGACTTATTCCTTCTTTAAGCAAACCATACCTATAGAGATAACTACTCCTAGAAAATATAGGCTTACAACTTGATAGTGACTTTGTCTCAAAACATATTCCCCTATCATTCATACAAAACAATCAAATTATATCTACATCTTAACATTACTGGTATTAAGTGTATATCAGTTAGATTAATATGTATGTATTAATATATATATATCCTCACTAATCCACTCAAAATTTTATACCATTCTTACAACAGTGCATTTTAATACAAAACGTATACCATTCTTACATTCAAATTTAATACAAAAAGTATACCATTCTAACATTCAATTTTAATACAAAAATTGAACCATTCTAAATTATATTTCCATTCAAAAGGCAAACCATTCTACATTTTAAAGCAAAAACTGAACCAATCTTGCATTACAAATTAAAACTAAACTTGTACCACTCTTTCAATATAAATACAAAACTTGTAACATTCTTGTTTCCAATATCAGTCTACCATTCTTACATTCCTTTTAATACAAAGCATTTTACTTGGCATTTTACATTATGGCAGAAAATGTATTCAAAAGATTACAAATAAACTTGGAGAAAATCAAAAGTGAAACAAACATGTGACAGTCTACACAAAAGAACTAAAATTAGAACCAAACTTAGATTCCCATGCCCAAAGGTTGAACACAAAACCCTGTGGAACAGAAGAATCAAAATGAAATTGGATTTGTGATGTCATCAATCTTAAAGTAGTAATTATCGCATGCATGTCATAATATCAAAGTCTATTACAACATATCCATCACACAATGGACTGATACAGCAGACTCGGTCACAGTAAGATACACACTCACAATTACACCTGTTAGCGATAAGAAACATATACTCACAATAAGATATATACTCACTCTCACATAAGACACTTGCTCGCAATAAATTGACTCGCTATACTAGACTCACACACAATAAGATACACACTCACAATATGATTACACATGTACACTAACAATAAGATAGATTCAAAATTATTTATTCATTCACAATAAAATTTCAAACTCACAATAAAATACTCGTTAGAACAGACTCACATGCAATAAGCCAGACAAACTCACTTGTCAGATTTAGTAATTTTAGTATATTTCTGACTACTGTACTGTACCACAAATCTTTATCATACAACTTAAATTGTAGAAAACAATGTTCACACAATTTAAGTGACTGATAGAGATCTTTTATATAGTTTAATAGTTATATGCTTAATGGTATATAAATACTTTATCCATGTTAACAAGCTTCTACATAGTTCAGTTTGTCTGTGAGGATTATGACTATACTGTCAGTTAGATTATATTCCTTATGAACTACATGGATGAATTCAACTTGACTCCTTTCAAACTGCACAACTATTGGTTATTTATAACAAGTTTCCATGTTCTGAAAATGTTACCAATGTTTTAAGGTCTTCTCTATTTTAAAAAAAAACATTGATCTATAGTTCCTCTTAATAAAATTGTTGACCAGGGCAAGTTTCATCAATGCACATTAAATAACAAAAGAACAATTGAAAAGGTATTTTCTGCTCATTAAGTGTTCACTGCTAAGGCACATTCAAGAAAATCCCATCACCCATTTATAATTAGAGTTTCACAGATATTAGATATACATGTAACCTCATTTTGACCCATGTGTCATGTCTTGAACAAACTTGGTTCTCCATGCTCAAAGCATTAAGTTCTAGGCTATCTATGTAGTTTATTGGGGGCAGGAAGATTTGTCAAATTTTGCCCATTTCGGTCCCTTACTAACAAACCCCTGGAGGCCTAACCCTATCATTTGAACAAATCTGAATCCCCTTGGTTGAATCTTGTCTACTGGTTTTGGAAAAGTTGAAAATGTAAATATTTATGATGGACGGACAGGATTTGTATGTGGAAAATCCTCTTTGGCCCTTTGGTCTAGATGGATTGATAAAATTTGGAACAAGCCTGTTGAAAAGCAATACGGCTTATTACCAGCTGTTGTACAGTGATATAACACTAAAATATATAGTCTAGCATACATCGATTAAAAATGTTGCAGTATGCACAAAATTAAACCGAAAATATCAAGAACAAAACTAACGCATGATATAACAACACAAATGTTACCTTTATTAAGACTTTAAAAAAAACATGGTACTAGACGAGAAAAAATATCCCTTTTATTAAAATCATGATTGCACGCTAGCTATATCCAAGTCTTTAATCGATGAATTCCTCCTTTAATTACATATCCGATTTCGAAGATCCCGCGGTGATCCTCCTTTACTTGTATATCCCAGGTAAGAGATCCAGTCTGTTTATATCTGTATCTTCATTTCAGAGTTTATGTCACACAACAATACTAAGTAAATCCCAATAAACATCTTGTTTTTACACAACATTTGATGCTACAATAATAATGTCACTAAAATTGCAAATGAAATACTTTGAATATTATGACACTGATCACATCTAAGAACTGATCAAGTAAGGCTGAAAAATACCATGGCTGTGTCACTGTTACATTAAAATCACCTACAATAGAAAAAATACATACAATGTTACAAAGAAGCATCAGCAAATCATTTATGATGAGTAAAAAAACTTGAGAACTTACACTTAAAATACAGTGAGTAGACTACATAGCTGGAAAAGATGAGTCTATATGTAAAATAGATACCATGAATTCAAACTCAAGACCAATATCCTGTTTTTACAGATTAAATTGACATTTGTTTTCCTATAAGCTTATGTTCTAGAACATGCAATGTCTCCTTTTTGATTACTTACTCTCACTGAAGCTGAAATCAAAATTTGATTAATAAAACATTTAACATTTATAACAACCAAAAGCAACATGTAAATTAATATATTTACATATTTTGTATGTTTTACAATGTAACCTTATTGCAAAATAAAATTCATGCAGTTTATTATCGACTTTGATAATCATGTTTCATTTTAGTGATTTAATCATCATTAAAATATGCAATACAACATAGGCCACTTATAAGACTGCTGAATTTGATTTTACAAAGTAGTTGAACACAAAGAATCTACATGTAAGTGTCATCATTAATGAGGAAGAGGCAAACCGTTTACATAAAATTAACTCATCAAACAACTCAAAAAATATCCACTGTATCTGACACACACACACACACACACACACACACACACACACACACACACACACACACACACACACACATGTACAAATACACATACATACACACACAACACACAAGCACACACACACACACACACACACACAAAGTACATAAATGTACAGAGATGCACACGCACACACACAATCACACACACATATAGAGCTGTGCACCTCACACACACACACACTGATATACATGTAAATTTTTTAAAAATACTATCTATCAGCTTTTTTGTTGTCACTACCAAGCTGACACGCTTTCACTGACAACATGCAATGCCGTTTATATTACTGTTTTAACAAAGATACAACACAATATATATGACAACACATGTTTAATGCTTAAAATATCTTGCAATTTGTTCTTATAAAGTTTGCATCTTCCTCATTGATGTCAACTGTCACTAGTGTAAAAGATTACAAGACTTCTGTAAAACCTCTCACATAACTCCTGTCTCCTTATTATAAAACATCACAATAAAGTTATTGGATACTAAGTATAACATGTCTGTAGTGATCATCTGCATGTTTATGCCTACATTCCATATCTACAACAATTCATTAAATAATTCAATTTATTGTCAATGTCATGACCTGCTCTAGTATTCCAGTTGAGACAATTTATATTTTATAGGTTCAACAAGTTAGTTTAAAATAAAGAATGCAAGGGTAATTTCGGAAAGTTTAGGCTGAGAACAGACAATTATTCAATAACATCTTTCCTTGTTTTTATTAAAAATAAACAATAAGATATCAATATTTTTTAAAGAACAAGTCTCTATCCTATGGGTGATATGAAAAAGTTTTTGGATCTGAAAGACTGTTTTCAATGGCTGCTCAATGAAACTAAATTATTTAAAGGATTCATTAAATTCATTAATAAAGATACGTTTATATATTAATACAATTATAAAACTGCATACTACTTACTCCACACATGCACATATTATAAACCCAAAAATCATTTTAAACAAAAGATAATATTAATTTCATCACTGAATACTGTTTGAAAACAATCCACATTCATACTAGAACAGTTAACACACTATTACACTTATATTGCTGTCATTACCTATCGATTTAAAATGAACACAGCTTGCAAAATGGTATGAAACTAAATTTAGTTTAAAAATGGTATCAAACTAATTTTATAACAATATAATATGTATAATAATATAACTTTATCTCTAGTCTGATAATAAATAACATGGAATGTATACTGAAAAAGCACCAATTATAAAAAGGTTTTTGTAAAAGAAATGTTTTAAAAAAATTATTAAAGTATAAAATATTTGGCACAAAAAAAGATTGTAAAAATACAAGCTTTAGTGATATGTAAAAGTTTATTATGATAAAAATACCAAAATGATGCCCTCGGAAATGAGCACAACCATCAATAACACACACATCTAACTACACTCTGTAATACATACACCTAACCACACAGTGAACAGTCTATAATGATGTCAAAGTACTTTTTAATTCTGTTTTAGACATAAATGTACTACCATGTTAAAATTTCAATCAAAGGTGACCTCATTATAGTCATATAGATATCATAGTCAAAAGAATGGACACAAAGACAACTGATACTTGGTTGAAAGCTTTCAGGAAATTACAATCTCATATCTAATATGGTACAATGTTAATTGTGATTACACCTTTATATGATATCAGCATCACCCCAGGAAAGTATTCATGAATTTATTCCTATAAACAATGTAACTGTTATTGACAAAAACATCAAGATATGAGCCATGTACTGGATATATATAGCATATTGCATGAATATTAACATGATTATATATATAAAGCATAAATGTTCATGTATTTTGTATTATCTAACATGTAATTTTTAGGCAGAAAATAATCAATACAATGTGACAATTGTGTCTCGTGTTATCTTACTTCTTATCACTTTTACATCATAACAATAACAATTTACATATTCTGAACAATTTAGCTGGGGTTCCATAAGGGCTATTCCAGTAAAAAATCTTGCCCATGGGGGGACTACAGATTTTTCAGACAGGGACCACCCATAGAAGTAATTTTTTCAAATAATGACATGGAAAAGAATCTTTTGGCTGTTTTGGGATCACCCATAGAAGCAATTTATTCCTCGTAATATTGACCTTCTACAGTATGATCTAGGATAGAAAACAAAAAATAGTGGTATATGTTAATGACATCAACTGACATCAAATTATCTCTTTAATTCAAAGAAAGAACAAACATTTTATAAATATGAAATTTTAACAGTTGGACTTTTGTATTGACAAAAATTTCTGTCTCTAATTCTAAATTTAAATACAGCTATTTCTTTATAAATCTAATTGTCCATTCATGTCTATAAAATGTATAGTAATACTCAAATAATTTGCATTTAATTTTTTTTTTATATAAGTGGATCTTTTATGTTTAGTGTAGGATAATGATATACAATGTGTCTTCAGAAATTAGTAAACTTGGCATAATTGCAAGCTGTATAATGTCACAAAGCAACCAAGACAGCCTTTAAAGACACTGTAGCAAGTTTTAATTATAGGCATGTAACTTTTAAAAAGATATGTTAGAACGCCATTGAATTTAGTCTGCTAGTGTTATGTTTGTAGGATGTACCCTGATGTAGGAGTTACATCTCCAACCCCCCACACCACAATCCTCATTGTTAAAACAGGCCAAGGAGGTGTAATTGACAATTTTTGTGCACAATGCTTATGTACCGTTTAGAACAAAAAAAAATAGGGAAAAAACAACCGATATTTAGAAAAGACAATTCATTATTCTAACAACAACATATATAGAATTTGATGCATGGTCAATGAACAGATTTTATTTCAATTTACTGAATTGCCCGTGAATATTCCTATGTGGAATAGAATTGATTTTTCTACAAGACTTACCAATTATGGAAGTTTTTTTTATTCTGGAGTTCCCCCACCCCCTGTTTGGTAGGTAGTTTACTGGAATAGCCCTAAATATTTGTACACATTAAATGCAGTCAATTACTAATGGATATTTGAAAGTAAAGAAACATGACAAATTTTTTTTTAAAATAATAACATTCATGTTATGCTGCCTTTCCTGCTAATTTCTTTCTTTTTTTTCTTAATCTTTTCCAAGTTAACAGTACAAATTAAACTATTTATCAGATTTATACATATTTGGCACTAATGGTCTGGAAACAATTCTATTTTCACAACTTTTTGCAATGATTATCACAGATAAATAAGTCCTTAATTAAACAACTCGAACAATGAGCCAATTTTCTATCAATGAGACACTTGTTCCGAGGTAGAAGGTTTTCCAAAAAATATCTGCAAAAGAAATGTATGCATTTTAGGGAAAAATAAACTTTTCCAAACGAAGCAAAAGTGGCTTTGACCCTTCCCTATTCTTAACCAATTAAACTGGAAATGTTCATGTGCTAAGTGTTAAGGATTTCATAGAAAAAAATTTGGTTTAATAATATTATACCTGATTAACTTACCTCTGTAACCCTTTAAAATGTGGACTTTATAACTTACCACCAAGTGTTGGCCTGCTTAAAAATTATCAAATAAATAAAGCAAGATAGGGAAGGAAACTCAGAATTAACTGTGTATGAAAGAAATAACTCACATTTTTGCTGATCTTTTAAAATAAAAATAACTTGTCCATTTCTCTTATATTATCAAAATAATCATGTGTACTACTAAATTGTCATTTGAAAAAAAAAAAAACAAAAAACAAAACTGAAGACACAGCAACTATTTGCAATGTCTAATAACAGTAGTTCTGAGTTACTCAAACCCAACAATAAAACCAAAAACAAAAATATTATTACCAATTCTTACTATGCATCACATAAACAAGGAGTTCTAGTATTTTACCTTTAGAAATACTAGACATTTAATGACGACGACTACTATATTCTCTTTCTCTTTCCCTCTCCCTATCTCTGTCTCTATCTCTTTCTCCTCTGTGTGATCGAGAGGACTCCTCGTAGTGTCTGTCTCTTTCTCTACTGCGTTCACGATATTCCCTTTCTCGACTACGTGTTCGATGTCTACTTCTCTTTTCACGGTCTCTGTCCCTGTCTCGCTCTCTTGATCTCGATCTACGAGACGTGCTTCTGTGGAGTACAATATTGTATGTAAATTTTAACAAGAAGAGTCATTTAATATGTAACCAAGATTTTTGTTGCAACAACAAATGTTCTTGACAAAAAAATAATCAAAGGGATACAACTCTAATCTGATACGAGTTTTTCTCACTGCAAATAGCATACCCAGATTTGATTAGATTTAGAAAAAAAATTAGAGAAAAAAAGATTTAATGAAAAAAAATTCAGGAATTTTCTTTTAACATTTAATTTGTTTTACCATGATGCATAAGTATACCAAATTTGATTGACCTACTGTAGAATCAGAAAATTTCGTTGTGGTTTAAATTTCGTTTCTTTCGTTGTTGTAAATGATCGAAGAAATTTAAACCAAGACGAAATTTTTCACATACCTTCTATAAAGAACACCTAAAGTATTTTCAACGAAATTTTATGTCAACGAAATTACTTTATTTTCAAAACAACGAAATTTTAGCCCAACAAATATTTCTGATTCTACAGTATCATGCTTGACATATTGCACAATTCAATGATGTTATTATCATGAAGCACACACCATACAAGACATGATATATGATCATCCTACTCTAACTAATAAAGAGTTGCTTTAAAACCACACTAAGTAAATCCTTTAAGTATATAAATATGAAATTAATTACTAGTTCTAATTGAAGAAGTGAAACTTTGGTACAAAAAACATTTAAAATCCCTGTCCACGCATTTTATAAAAAACACTCTACAACTTAGTTAATCTGTATTTTGGTAATCACACAGTGAAAGGCTATGGCTAGACTTAAAAGTTAAGAATGTTAAATACATAATCCTTAGCAAAGATGTTTAAAAACACCACATAGGAAACCCATAATGTTATTTAAAACTTTGAATTTCGCATTTATACTTCTGGCACTTAAAAATGTAATCCGCAGTATTCAAAATATCAAATCAAGAAATCATAAATCCTGCAAACCTAATAAATAATTAGTTTAATGTATAAATTATAAGTAAAAAAAAAATACAATTATATTGACACATACATGTAATTATATTCTCCTTAACTTGATCTCCTGCTTTATATATTATAACTAAGAACTTTCCAGTGATGGGATCAATCCTATGATTTTGGCGGGGGGGGGGAGTTCGAGGGGAACGGGGAGGGGACAGGTGGCAAACCTCAAGCAGCTCCTGGTTATTCATGGTCTTTGAGGAGAAAATCTAGTGGTTTTAATTAAAATTAAATTTAAATACACATAATACACATGAAAATTTAAGGGGAGCATCAAGTGGGGGGGGGGGGGGGGGGGGGGGGGGGGGG
>JAUMGZ010012274.1:0-10155 GCA_032359645.1 Pododesmus macrochisma | reverse complement strand
CCCGCCAGCATAGCTCTCCAGGTCATCGAGACGCGCAAACCTCCCTACCGCGATAAGGTGTCTAGCACAGGGAGGTGGCGATGGTACGATCCAACGACTGTTATTCGACTACAGCGCCACTGAACGACTTTAATTAATGGGAACTAAGGGGGCCCTACTCTATTGTGCTTATTATGCTAACTTCTAGACTGTAAATTCTTACTTCTAAAAGTTACGCATTCTTGTTTGCAATTTTTAAAATGCAAATTTTGATATGGAATTTCGAAATAAAATGATAAATTTATATGTATAAACACAGATCTCTAAGTAGGTATTTAAATCTGTGGTATAAAATTAGAAACAAGAACTAAACATAGATCTAATAAGAAATACAAATTTACATGTTTTAGAAATTAAAATTAAGAAGTTAGATATTTACGAAATTAGAAATAAGGACTAAGCATAATATACTTATGGCGGTAATTCCCTTCCATAGGCAAATAGGACCAGATCGGTGGAGTTTAAGTTTAAAAATACCATTTAGTATGTAGAAAAAGACTTAGACAATAATTAAGTCCGATTGAATGAATAAATAAATTACTGTAAGCCTGAGCCGAGCGGGTGTGTTTGACACTCCTATCAGCAAAATATATAAATGGCATAAATACACTGTGCTGCACTAGGGTGCCAGCTAAAGCCCAAGTCACACATACAATGTGATTGCGATGCAACCTCTTGGCGATCCAAAATATAAACATCGCAAAGAGGTCTCACTGAGGTCGCTACACGATTTCAGAGCGATCACAAAACTGATTCGGTAGCTGCCAATCTTGTGAACATGCACAAAAGACTGGCCGCAACCGGATTGGTCGCTCAGAGGTTCTGTTGGTCTGCTAGACGTCTCCAAACGGTGTTATTTTAATCGCCGATGGTTTCCGTTGTGCGGCGATCAACTTCGTGTGCACAAGGGTGTTGAGTCTTTTTAACCTAGTGTCGAACTATCTGCGATTGATCAATGACGAGTCGGCGATCGATCAATGACGAATCGGCGATCGATCAATGACGAGTCGGCGATCGATCGGCGCTTTATCAGCAATTTGCAGAGAATAATTTGATACCTGCATTACGTTTTGATAGATGCTGAAAGGGTTTCACTGGTCACAACTGTCGCTAGTCGGTCTCAAAAGCATTCAGTCGTCAAGAGGTTGCATCGCGGTCGCATTATCTAGGTTAAACCCCCTTTATACAGAGGTGGCGACCGTTGAGTGATGAAAAAATGGCCAGATCTCTCAACTATCTTTCAATGAACGCCCAATGATCTCCACGGTCTCCTCAAAGTTTTGACTCGGTCCAAAACAATCTCTCAACGTTCGTCGAGAGAAGAAATCTCTCAACGGTCTCTCAAGGAGCGCCCAAGGAGCGCTCAACGGTCTCAGTGACCGCTTCCAGTCCCTCGGTGATCTCTCTTGGTCGCAACTGATCTCTCAGCGATCTCCGTAGATCTCCCCGTGATCTCTCTTTGTCGCAATACAAGCGCTGCCAAGGTCGCTGCAAGATATATATATCGTCATGAAAGTTGGCCAAAAATTGCGTTTTGATCGCACAACGAGCGCACAAGGATTTCCCAAGCATTTACACAGAAACGACTTTTTCGGGGCTTTGAGAGATCGTCGAGTGATCGGGCCAATTTTTTATCGCTCAGTGGTCGCCCAACGATCTCAGTGTGTGTAAATAGGCTTTACTGAGGCCTAAGGGTCAAGATTAAAAAGTCCATCTAGCATATTAGAGAGGACAGAGTATCAGAACCCAACCTCCCTTGAAGAGGTCTGGACAGGAACCGTCACTGAGTCCCCCAATTTGCCAGTGAACGTACAATACAGATGATTATACATATCAACAGTTGTAAAAGGACCCAGGACCATTCACAATATTCGATTCAATTCCGATGAAGGATTCTCAGGTCGATTCTACTTCTGTCAAGAAACAGAAAGAGTCTGCAGATTTGATCCTTCATACGTTGTAGACAATGTCCAAATATGTAGATGTTCTTTGTATGGTCCTTTTTCAGACGTGTGTCCATCATTGACAATCTCCATCCAATATTGCTGCCATGGCGTCAGATTAGCTCAGACCTTTTTCACTTGCTAGGAACCATTGAATTCAATATTGCAGTCATTGTCTCTGTGGAGTGAGACCTTTTTCGATGGCAAGCCAACTTAACATTTATTCCAAGTGGAATATCGATCCCGTGTTTCACAAAATTATATAAGATATCTCATATATTATATAAGATATCTTATATATCTAAATAAGATATCTTATATAGTATATAAGATATCTCATATATTATATAAGATACCTTATCTATTATATCAGATATCTCATATAGAAATTATATAAGATATCTTATATATCTAAATAAGATATCTTATATAATATATAAGATATCTCATATAATATTTAAGACATCTTATATAAATACTAAATCAGATATCTTATATAGATTATGTAGATTATTTAAAATTATTAGTGTCTATACATCCTGTGGCGGAAAGAAAATAAATGTACATTTTGTCATATAGAAATACCTTAACAGACCGCACTAATTAATATGCAATAGAAATAAACAGTCATTTGTTCTACATTGACAAAACTATAACATTAGTCATGACCATTCATTATATTAAAGAAAATAATGACAAATCAATTTAAAGTTTGCAAAAATAAGACCTCTTAAAACGCCTTCTAAATAAATGTGAAAGACCACCTACCTTCTTTTACATGTATGATATAGTTGTACAGATGATTACTAGAAAAACTTGAATGTTCTTGAAATATTTAAAATGCAATCTCATATAACTGTTACACGGCGCCCTCTTTTTTCAGTTTTATTGTACATTCATTTAGGTGTGCCGATATTTTGCATGTTCGCAAAATGACTCACACTATTTGCACGTTTGGATTAAACAAAAAAACATATTGGTCTTCGCGATAAGAAGTATGTAAGGACATCTTAAAAGATTACATTTTTGTAAACCATGAATGTTATAAGAATTATTTTAAATTATCAAAGTAATTCACCGAAATGCTACGATTTTGAGACAACCCCCTAGCGTTTTGCTGGAAGTAGTGGTTTATCTGGTTCTTGGTGTGACAACCTTCCCAAATTATATTGCGTAAATTCGTATGATTGAATTTGCATCTTTTCTCACAGGCTAATTTTATTAGCATGATGTCATTCGTCATATATTTACTAAAGAATTTCCAGAAAATATTTGTTTCCGGATCCTGAAATACAGACATGTACATTGAAAAACAAGAAGAATTAAAACAACAATAGAAAGACTATTGGCAAAAAAAACAATAGTTTCTTCATAAAAAATCAAATACAAATTTTTCTTTAGACGAAATATCAAATAAATCATTATTTATTAAACTAAATGATACTAAATTTTAAATTGAAAAACTAAATTATTCTTTGGTATAACTATATAAACTATATTCTTTAATAGTAATTATAATATTCCCCGCTTTCCTGTTATTTGACTATGGCTTAATGTCAACAGAACGAGAGACATTGACAAACCAACAATAGCCGCATCAAACCATTATGTATCAGAATTAAAAAAAGGAAATACATTGACGTCACAATAATCACCAAGACTTGGTATCCATGTGGACCGACTAAGGACGGTCACCCAGCACGAAACCAGGTGTTTGGGTTAAACCGGTAAATGAGGCCACAACCTTCCCACTTCCCGCATGAGAGAAAAAGTCTTAGGTTTAGACTTATATTAAAAATATAATAAATACACTGCATAGCACTGTCAATCATCTCAACAACCGACAGCTCACATTAACTGTTCATAAAATTATAAATGAGTAAAACATATTAACATTTTTAAAAAAGGCAATTGGAATCACGAAAATTTGATGTAGCCAAGCATCATAAAGTCGAAAACAGTGATTATACATGATAAATTCGTATATTCCACATAAAGTTTAAGCAAATGAATAGTGACTTTTATGAACAATCAGTGTGCTCGCAGAGGAGGTACAACAGTTACAACTAAGCCATTTTAAACTGACAGGTTATATATGTTAAAAAAAGTTGAGACCGTAGGAGAGCAACCACTCTTCCAGTTATGTGCCGGGGAAAAAAAACATTTGGCTCAAGTAATTCCTATTACACAATTTTGAGCTCAAAATGATAAACCGAAAAGACATATATCAGGACCCAGCCTTCTCGATATAGGGAACTTTCAACTGGAGCCCTACGTTGGTTCAAGGTAGTACTGGTTGAAGGTGTGCAATGACAAATTATATGCCAGTAAGAGGAGATAAATGGACCCAATACTAGGTGTGTAGTTCGTCTAACTATAATAGGATCATATAGCTACGTTTAAGAAATGTTCTTACAGTTTTAGTACCAACGGAAGATATGCTAGGGTTTTTTTTATTCCTTCTGCGTTTGTAAAAAGGATACCCATAAAACGAGGGTTGTGAAATGCCTGCAGTAACATACTGGGAAATACTGAGTTAACCATATTTCAAAAGAATCTCCGGATATATTCTATAAAAATTGCCAAACGTTTTACGTAGTTTATGATATCGATAACCCGATGAAATAAGCTTGGTGGTAAGGTCAATATTGCGAGAAAGTCATTGACATCTGAACAAGCTCGAGCATTTACAAAAAATTCAAAGTCATTTCTTTTGTCGCAGTTTTTAGTATGAGGTTTCTAGTTAACAATACTAATGTCTAAGTCCAAAAATGGTACAGAATTATCATATTGGTTAGCCTTGATAAGTCTTAGTTCTTTAGGATATATAAATTTAATATATTTTGAATAATCGTGTTATCTTAATATAATCAAAATGTCGAGAGTTTCTGTTAAAACTATTAATTAAGTCCAATACCAATGCAAGAAGAGATCTACTACGAGTGGGGCACAATTTGTTCCCATAAGTATGCCAAGAACCTGTCTGTAAAGCATGTCACCAAAATGAATAAATATGGTATTCAATAAAAAGCATAATGCATTACATAATTCAACCCAGGTCAACACGTATAAGACTTACAATTATTACTAGAAAAAAATCAAATACGAGTATTTGTAGCTAAATATGTTTCCCCTCTCTGTCAAATGCCCATCTAGTCAGTGTTTGTAACTTATCCTTGGTCAAGTCAAGTGGCAAAGTAGTATATAATGTTAAAAAAAAGCCTTATGTGCATATTTCCTTGACTTTGTAGTTCCGTAAATGAAGCTTGACAAGTACAGCGGAATAAGACCTATACAAAGAAGGGTTGGGGAGTTAAAAGAAGGGGACGGGAAGAACAACCTGATTCTTAAGATTCATCGCGGCGGGTGACACACGTGTATCAGGAAACGCTTACCATATCGCGAGCACCTGGTTTCGCTTCTAGTTTTTTTATTAGAAATTCGTGATGTTTTCTTTTTATTTAATAGATGTATATTTGTTCTGTGTGCGTCCAACGTTTTCCTATTGTTTGTGAATGTCCATGGATTTACGGCTTAAGAAGATCGTCTTTGTTTTTCGAATTTACTACTTTAAGAAAACATCTAACCCAATGACATAAATAGAAGTGGTCAAGTCGAAAGTTTTGACAATACGCGAAGTCATTGTAGAAATTTGCAACGTATTTCTCTGATAAGTTGGCTTGGACAACTTAGTCCTTGGCAGCACAGATGACGTAATAATAATTTTATAAATAATCTGTAGTTCTAAATTCAACTTATTCAGTCAGACAGTGTTTTACTTGTTTTATTTCAATTTAGAACTAAAGTAAGCAGGAACATCTCTGGTCCATAACTTATTAACAGTTGTCCAAAAGAATAAATTCGTTATAGTTCGTGTTGTTTCTTGTATTGTTTCGTTTATATTTGAATTTTCTGTCCGCGTCGCCACCCCTGTTTTCATTTGATGTGTTCGTGCAGTGATTATTAATGGATACTTGTTAATTGCGTATACAGTGGGCCTATAAAAACCGTTTAAAATCACACATTTACCACTTTATTATTTTTTAATGTGCATTGTTAATGAATATTTGTTCTTACGTCTTTTGTCGTCCAACAAATCTAATGACTTGACAACTGACATGTGCACAGGTAGTAATATTGTTATAAATAAAATTATAATTAAACACTGACCCCAGTAACGCACACGGAACAGGAGTTTGATTAATCGTTGCATATTAACTAATAAAATACAGTTTATTATTACAAGGAAAGGATTAACTGGAAATATATGTATCTATTAATATAATAATTACATCATTAATTATTATGAAATTATTTAACAGAAATAAACCTCAGAATAAACACATTTCATTTCAATAACTTAAACACGAAGCATTATGTAGGATTGATAATAAAGACATTAAACGCAATTGAAGAATAAAACATTGATTACTAATTTTGTGTATTTTCTTTTACTTGTTTTTTCTGTCATAAAAAAGCATGCTAAATCATTAGGTCAAAGTTCATTTTCTTTTTCCCCATGGATATACGACTCAGTTTTCCAAAATAATAATACTGGCAAGTAAGTCATATGTAACAGGAAAAACGCACACTCGGTAATACCTGATTTCACTTCTACTTATTTAAAGAAATTTTTCTTATGATTTTATTTTAATAGTTTTATATTCATTTTTCCCCTATGCATATGTATAGTGTTATTCAATTACATTAACGTAACCATTACATACCCCTTCAAGCTGGTTTAATTGGTTGCATGCCACTCTGCCCAGTTGGCTTGACTTGCTTATGACGTCACGTAGCAATGGTACGACGTCATATTTCATTGTTACGGTGAATACACTTTAGTGCTAATTTTCACACATTTTAAAGCATTTTTGTGATAAAATCACAAAGAAAACTTTTTATTTGATTCATATGATAAATAGAATATAAAATTCACCAACAGGTAGTTAAAATGAAATATTCATGACTCGTTTCACAAATCTCATGAAATGAAAACTCATTTCAGCCACTCTATTTCCTTTTTACGGTGCCTGTTTACCCGTTAATTTTAAACAATTAGAAAATAGCGTTTTCGATTTTTGTATGTTTTACTTTCATGAAGCAAACTTTCAAAAGTATGTTTACTATGAATATACTTTTTACTCGTTTAGATCTTTATGGATAATTGATGTGGGCGGTTAGTTGTTGAGATGATTTATAGCGCCATGAGGTGTATTTATTAAATTTTTAAATGTACAGGTATGTCTATACTTAAGGTCTTCTAGTCTCATGCGGGAAGTGGGAAGGTTGAAGCCTCATTAACCGGTTAAACCACACCGCCTGGTTTCGTACTGGGTGACTGTCCTAAGTCGGTCCGCATGGAGTTACAAGTCTTGATGATTGTTGTAGTGCCAATTTAATTACTTACATTCTGGTGCCTAATTGTTTGACGCAGTTATTGTGTGTTTGCCAATGTCTCACGTTCTGTTGATTCCACTTAATCCGTCTTTTTCTATGAATATTAGAATAACATAGAGTCACAAACTTTGTATTGTCATATGGTGTGTATTAGTTAAGCAAACACTCATATCTGTACGAACTCGTAAAAGGACTCAATATTCACTGTATGGAGAAACAAGAAACATCACATACTTTTTAAAATTAAATGCATTCGATATTAAGAAAATATACCTCAATATTGAGCAAGTTTATTGAAGAGCCCATAAAATTATTTATTTTTTCTAAGAGAGAGAGAGAGAGAGAGAGAGAGAGAGAGAGAGAGAGAGTACAGCATACTGAATGTCTTCCTATCGATTGTAATTAAAGTGTACGAAAAAAAAAGGTAAATGCGAAAAACCAAGACGATAATTAAAATACGCAAGTCCATGGACATGGGCAAATAAAACAAAGCGTAGGAAAGGGAACAAAAATACCATTATTAAAATAACAAACTTAGTTGCTAACTTTTTCAACCGTGTTATCGAAGAATATAGATTATATATAGATACAGAATATTTCTGTTGTAAAATAGAAAAGCAAAATCGTGAAAATCAATTTTGTAAACTTTTCTTGTGAAGAATTGACAGAGCCCGTCTTGTTGTATGAGACTAGTATGACCTAGAGCAGGTATGCGGAACAGGTGATGATTAAGTTATGAACGTTACAGTTAGGCAGCAATTTATCATGTCACTTACCAACCTCTCAATGCATGTATAAAAAAAGGTAACAATAAAAACACATTAAAGTCCAGGTGAGTCAGTAGGGCTTACTGTGATTTGCATTTTAATTAATGAACAACAAATCAAAAACTTTTATATATTAAGCTACAAAGATCAACAGTCAAAAGTACAAAACAAATTAAATTGTGTTCCTTGTAGTGTCATCCTTGTATATACGTCTGTAGATTAGTATAACTTATTGTTATCAAATTAAATATGACCCGTGCAATTAGGGACACTTTTATTATATATTAAATATGACCTGAGCAATTAGGGACAGTTCCAAATACGTGTTCCTATGTTTATGATGAGAATAAAAACATCAGAGCCCAACTCAGTATCTTAAAGACGTAATGCAAATTAAATTAATGTGTCAGGTCACTAGCACCAATACAGTAAAAATGAGCAGAAAGAAACGTATCCTAGAGACAAGAACCAAATATGAGCAACCGAACAAAATACATTAGCAAACAATCAATAGAAAATCAAAAATATTTGCTACCAGAATGCACCTGAAAACTAACTTTTTGAAGGATACATATTAACATTAGGAAGCATCACAACCGTCTCTTATATTTCACATCAAGATTAAAATTGATTATAACTCGAGCGTTATATATTCATTCCTTATATCTGGACCTATTTGCCATAACTGTTGTTCACTTTTGTTTGGCATACGTGCATCATATTTTTACAGTCACTCCTGCATTGTGTATCATGATTTAAGGACTAAGAAGGTTTGTTTTCAAAGTTTCAAATTTTAGTAATTTTAGTTATGTCTATACTAAGGCCTTCTAGTCTCATGTGGGTAATGGGAAGGTTGGGGCCTCATTAACCGGTTTAACCACATCGCCTGGTTTCGTGTTGGGCGATCGTCATACATGTAAGTCGGTCCGCATAGATAACTAGTCTTGTGGTGTCAATTTAATTCCTTACATTCTGATGTTTAATTGTTTGATGCAGCTTTTGTTTGTTTGTCTCGTTCTGTTGATTCCACTCATCTTGTGTTCTACTTCCTCGGGAAAGTGCGAAGGTTGCGATTTCTTCCAGGTTTAACCAAACCAATTAAGATGCCATTCTTCTTTGATTTTGATAATATTAAATTTTATATGTTACTACGTCTTCTTTCCCGTGGTGGAATGGGTTGTGCGAAACAGCTGCCCATAGAAATACGTAAATCCTATATTGCCTGCACGTACAGCTAAGTTCATTACCGCATAGCTTGTCTTAAGTTTTGTTGTGACACCATTTTATTCTGGTGGTGAATTGTTTGATGCAACTGTTATTGGTTTGTCAATGTCTCTCGTTATGTTGATTCCACTCATCCTGTTTTGTCCTTGATTGACAACCGGATTTTTTAACCCCCTACCCATGTTTGGCTTCCTAACTTTGATTTATCAAGACCTTGTCTACTCTCAGTTCATTTTCTCTTGGGCGTCCTTAGATGACGGTTGATTCGCAGCTAGACATAAAACCTTACACGAGGCTCTCTCACACAGGGAATTAATGTTTTGTCTATTGTGTATATTATATTTATTGCTGGCCTGTTTCAATTTGCAATGTTGTATTATAAACAACTCAACTTGTGCAAACTTTACATATTTCATACATTCATTTCAATAATATTGGTACATACAAATAAATATGACAAGAAGGTCATTTATGTCAGGGAGACTTGTCATATTACAAAAATATAATTCCAAATTTAGATCATTGAAGGACACTCCTAAGCAAATGAATATTTATGGGTGTTATAAATTCAGACAACATCTTACATTGTCACCGTCTCATTCTACTTTCGTGTCAAAATAAGCGTAAACTATCGCACAAACAGGTGTACAAAATCTACTGAAAAAACAACAGTAAAATCACGCACGCCAATTCAGAAATGTTCGCTAGGGGGGGGGGGGGGGGGGGGGGGGGGGGGGGGGGGGGGGGGGGGGGGGGGGGGGGGGGGGGGGGGGGGGGGGGGG
>JAUMGZ010012263.1:0-10155 GCA_032359645.1 Pododesmus macrochisma | reverse complement strand
AGTTAATGGACGTTGACGCTTGATTTGTTTGTGTGATTTCAGTTTTCTGTAAATAGTCAGATGTACAAATTGTCCATTTTATAGCTGAGTTAAACTAAGAACCATAAATCAATAGCTGTTAGGTTGTGTTAAACTAACAGTCATTGACTTAAAACGAAATGTCAACATCTATTCTTGGACATACTGAATACATGTATGATATTGTGATTTTAAATTGTTTTGTATGAATCAAACATTTCGCTTGCTTTTCATATTATTATTTTGTGCAAATGATGAGCACTATGAGACAGTATACAGTGCACAAAAACCACAGCTCTTGGTCAACTATACCCAGAGTTATCTACCCTTTAAAAGGAAAAACTTATTCTTGATAAACATGTATTGGATATTTAGGTGACATGTAGTGTACAAGAACCACAACTCTTGCTCTGTTACAAGCTGAGTTATTTCCCTTTTCAAAAAAAAGTTTTCTTTTTCTGCCATGAAATTGTCTACCTAGGGGATTTTGCTGACCCAAGCACAAGGGCAGATGTTTCAAAATTAACCATTGCCATATTAACCTAGTTGTACAGGTAGCCTCTAATTTGTAGAAATTTATTTCTAACTGAAAGATTTACCTGTATTGACAAAAAATAACTCCTATGTCAAGCATATTTTAGGAAGCATCCATTCATTTGTTTTATTATGTCTCTCCTAAGGAAGAAATGTGTTGTGTATATGAAGGAATATGCTCAAGACAAAAGCAAAATTACATGGGTTTTTATTCCATCTGGACCAAAGGTCCAAGGTGGACTTTTCTCATACAAATCCCGTCCATCGTCCGACCGCCCGTCCGTCATAAACTTTTCACATTTTCGACTTCTTCTCCTAAACCTCTGGACCCATTTCATTCAAACTTGGTAGGAAGTATCCCTATGAGAAGGGGATTAAGATTTGTTCAAATGGAGGGGCTCGCCAAAGGGGGAAAAATTTGTCAAAACTTCAAAAATCTTCTTCTAACCAACTAGAAGGCCTGGGAGCTTAATGTTTTGGTGTGTGGTAACTTTAGGGCATCGAGAACAAAGTTTGTTCAAAGCAGAACCCTTGGGTCAAAAATAGGTTACGCGTTTTGGGATCAAAGTTCAACACTGTATATAGTAAATAGCTAACTATTCATATTCAAAACTATTGGACCATTTCATCCAAACTTGGTAGAAGTCATCCCAGGGGTAAGGGATTTCAGATTTGTTCAAATGAAGGGGCTTGGGCCCCATAGGGTGCCACTTTGGGGGCAGAAGGGGGAAAAATTGACAAAATTTCAAAAATCTTCTAATAAACTAGGAGGTCTAGAGCTTAATGATTTGGTGTGTGGTAACATTTAGGCATGGAGAACCAAGTTTCTTCAAGGCTTGACCCTGGGGTCAAAAATAGGTTACGCATTGTGGAGTCAAAGTTCACCACTATAGCAAATAGTTAACTATTCACATTTTTGAATTCTTGTCCAAAACTATTGGACCAATTTTATCCAAACTTGGTAGAAGTCATCTTGTGGGAAAGGGAGTTCAGATTTGTGCAAATGAAGGGGCCTCGGTCCCATGGGGCGCCACTTTGGGGCCCAAAGGGGAAAAATTTGACAAAAATTCAAAAACTAAAAAAAAACTAGAAGGCCTAGTGCTAAATGCTTTGGTTTGTAGTAACTTAAAGGCATAGAGAGCCAAGTTCGTTCAAGACCTGGCCCTAGGGTCAAAAGTATACTAATGCCAATCCAGATCGATGTTAAGGCCCGATGAGCCTCTTGTTATGAGTTGTATATACTAATATTGAAAGATAGATGTGCACAATATTGTGACATTACAGTATTATAGCAAGAGGACCTTAAAACAGTGGTCAAACAAGGAGAAGTGAAGCTATGATTGTCAAATAAAGAAACAAGTCAAATGTTATGTTGATAAATGGGCATTTTAATTTTTTCTAATTGCCGTAAACAAGAATATATACAATGGTTTCATAATTATAAATATAACATTTCAAAATTATAAACACATCTAGGCCTTCAATAGCATGCCAATAAACAAGTATAGATAATTGATACAGTACAATGTTATTGATATAACATATAAAATTATAGACAAATCTAGGCTTGTAATAGCTCACTTAAAACATGTTTATGTTTAACCATATTGATACCTACCGGTAATCAAAATCTCCTGTGGTTTAAAGCCACTGAAAAACCTAAACCAAGGGATGAGTAATATACATGTATAACTTGCACTGGAACCCTCTGGAGTGACTTGTTGGCCTTAGTCTGCAGATAGAATTATGCATATTATTACATTATATATTTGGTTTGAACAAGTTACTGTGTTCGATAGTAAGAAATATATAATAACAAAAAGAAAACATTTACATGGACGTGATGTATAGAAAGAGAAACACAGTTAAAACATGCATTTTATTTCCTGGTAATGTGTGTTCAGGGGGTAGCTACAAGAAATGATATGCAATATTCATGATAGGAAAAATTAACATGGCAAAATGTATGTATATTATGGTAAAATTAAACAAGTAATCAAAAGGTTGGAGAGTGGAGAAGGTGGTGGATTATTTTGGCAAAAACAAAATTATGTGAATGTACGTCCTGACTGTTTGATGAAAAGTGACACATTATTTATAAATAAGGGATAAATTTAGAAATTATGTGTGATTGGTTGAAATTGATTAAAGACAAAGATAGAACTAATTTTGATTGGTTAATATTAATATATATTTATTAGCCTGATAAAGGTCCTTGATGGGGTACTTTGATAGGATGTCAGAATTCCCTTGCCATAAATGTTTTTATGTGAACATAATATATCCTTATAGCCAGGGGCCTTGTTTTGAACAACTGGTCTCGCAAGGAGGGATACTGTTTGTCAAATAAGTTTAAGAAAAACAAGTCAGTTAATGGATATTTAGATTTTTTAATTATTTCATACAAATTGGGGCCTATGATAGTGCCACTATTTAGGTACCCTTGTGGCAAGTACCCGTTTGGTAGAGATGCTCCAAAATGGCTTCTGTATATGTTTATGTATGATTAATTTATGTGAATATTGATCACTGCACGACTATCGATCGTGTACAGTACTTAAAATTTTCTAATGTAGTAGCAAATTTAATCATAAACATTATTTTTTGATGTAATTTGTTGTAACTGCACATCAATCTTGAATAATTGGCAAATTTAAAGATTTCCCATTTAAATTGTTTGGTATTTTGATAATTCCTCGTAATGCTTGAAAATCTTCTTAGCCACAATCTGAAAACGTATTCATCAATTTAGAATTAGATGAAATCTTAAAGATGGAGTTGATGGAGAGCTCATGTCATTAAACTTGACAATTTTGACATAAAGCTTTGATCTGATAAATAGAAATCAATTCCGAGTTAAATGGTGCCAATCCCGGCACTGCTCGCATCTGTACTATCTTGTTGTGGTTTTTGGCTATCTGATTGACAATTGTGTAATTCTTCTTGAAGTTTCACTGTCATTCTATGATGTAATTCCTCTTGTCTTCTCAACTTCGTTTTAACAATATTGTTTTAGAACTCCCTGCATGGATTTTTTTAATTTGCATACAATTATAATTGCTGTATGCAGTGCATTCCATATTGATTCAAGATGAGTGGTATTTGATGCCATCTACTGCATTATCATAACAGTTAGAGTCTCTGAAATGACTTAAAAGCAACTGTCAAACTGATTTAGACAATAGGAAAAAAATAAATGAATAGAAAAATAATCATTATGAATTGAAACAATTTTAAAATGAACTGCTGAAGCAGCTTTTCAAAATCACAACTTGACTTCGATTTTGTCCAAAAAAAAGACTTTAATATGAAGCTGTACATTCTTAAGATAAAGCTATGAGTTTAAACCTAACTTTCTAAAGAATATCTACCTCTGAATCTGATATTTTCCATTTGTAAACTCATTCACACCTGGAAGTTTACAGTAGAAAGTGCAATTCATTATTTTGGAAGAGTCTAAATGTGACTTTAGGGGTCAATGGGTTAAACTGGTTTTCCTCCAATGTTTTATACAGTCCGATATTCATAATAAACAAATCAAGTTTATACTACCAGTAGTTTTGCTTGGCAAATACTTCAAGTGTTAACTGGATTCTCTTTTAACTAGATTTCCCTCAATAACTTATTTGATGTACCCAGTAATAAATTTAATTTACATGTTTCAGGGTATGGTGGAGGAGGCCTTCAAGACAGCATGGGGAGCGTACCATGTTTGTTGGGAGTGGTTTGGCCTTGCCTTCCAGACCCCCGAGGCCTATATGGAGGACCAGCACTATCGCTCACTTGGATACATGAGACCTCTCTGCATCTGGTCTATGCAATGGGCACTAGAGAAATTCCATCCACATTTATTAAAAAGATGATCTTAATAGAAACGTAGACCATTAAATTGACTGTATGTTTTTCTTCTAGGATCTTTTTGTATGCACAGTTGATTATCTACCGCCGTATATTACTATTTTTACTTATTTCAAATATTTGCATTTATGAAAACAGGTTTACTGTCAGCAATGACTGGATCACATATATGTTTTGTCATTAATTGTTTGACTATGGCGCCCATGGAGGAAATGAAGTGATCTAAATTATCTGATTTACATAGACCCGTAACTTTTCATAAATGAATATTGCATATACTCATTCTTCTGGTTCTCATAAATGTATAATCCACATAAACTGATACTTCTGGGTATTTCCCCCTGAAATGAAAATAACGGCGGTATTAAACTTAAACTATTGAGACCTGTACTTAATAATGTAGCAAATTAGGTATAGTTTATACTATATCAGTCTATTGAAGGAATTATCATATAAAAAAATTGGTTTATGGATGTATGAACCTCAATCTGAGAAAAAACCATATCTTGATCTAGGCTCCTTTAATATGGAATGGAGCGTAGATCAAGATGTGGTTTAAATCAGATTTTATAAACCTAACAATTGCAAAATTTTGATAGAATTATGATTCTTAAAAATTCAATACATTTGTGATAATATACTCTAATCTGTGATCAACGTGTGTTTTTTTACCACTAGTGTAAATTGTTGAACCAAGAAAAATGTTGTCCTGCCTTTCTTCAACAAGCAACACCCTATATGTCAATCAAGTGACGTAAATGCAATTACGAATCTTGTTGCCCTATAAAAATAACCACACGGTTCATGACATTTTTAGGTTAATACAGGCTAGGTATAAAAAAAATTGTCAACCCATGAAAACATTGCTTACAAATAGATTTAGATTATTAGTACATAGATTATATTGTATTGCATTTATTTAGATTAATAACAAGCAATATATATTCATATTGTTGGATTATAGTTATGTATTTGTGGCTATAAAGGTAACAGTGATGATTATCGAGTGTAATGTTTTCAGAATAACAGTATCAATTGAAACACCACCTTATTTTTGTGCACATATTTTAAATGTATTATTCTAGATTTATAAAATAAATTTACATATTTTTGAATGTATTTTCACAAATTCTATTAAAAATTTCCAAATGGTACCCACCAATAGTACCCACAGAACAAATACATAACATTTAAAGTTTGAGAGCTTAGGTGAATTTTATGTATTTGTTTTCTGTATATTCAGACTTTTAATGTTAACACACCACTTAACATATTGTCAAAAGTATGCAGTCATTTTTAGGCATTTTAGCAGTAAAATTATTGACATTACAATTATGTTCAGGTAACATTTAATGAGGTATTAATTACTTTTTACATTAATGTGTTCATGTGTTGGCTTAAATTGTTTGCATTTGTTTTTATTTTGATTGAATTATTAAGACATTCTCTGCAATATTAGCTTGATTATGCACTGATTGAAATATCTTCATTACATGATTAACAAGTTTTCTGTGTCAACCTATTGTGTGCACAAATACTATTATGTTTTAACCTTATAATTTACTCAAAAGTCATTAATACTCGTTATGAGTACTCCATCTATTTTGGGAATTAATGAAACAATGTATTTAACTAATACATTTTGGGAAGACAAACTGGTACATTTAAGACTAAAAAAATAAATATGTCCCCCGGGCTGTCAGTAGATCGGACAATTTTGGGATGGCTGTCAGTTAGTGGTACATTTTAGGAATGACTCGTTAGTGTGTACATTTCAGGAATGATTCGTTAGTGTGTACATTTCAGGAATGACTCGTTAGTGTGTACATTTCAGGGATGACTCATTAGTGTGTACATTTTAGCTATGACTGTCTTTATATATAGCATGTACATTTCAGGAATGGCAGTCATTATATTTAAGAATTACATTTTGGGGATTACTGTCAATAGTGTAGGAAAGACAAGGTGAAATAGGTACAACTGAATAAAGGATTTTCTCCATTTTTTTCCCAGGTTCATGACCAGTGTTATTTTTGATTTTTGAATGATCTTTCAATGTTCTAAATGTCAGTGGTTTGTTACTTAATGATAATAATGTTTTTTGTTTTAAGGGCATTGAATGACATATCCATTGTTTAAGGTTTGTGACAAGTGTATATATATATATAACATTTATATTATGACACTGTTCTTATGCTGCAATACTCTTTGTAAGAACGATAACGTGAATGAAAACTATTTTTTGAATTATTTAACTGTACTATGAATGTTTAATTATATTATAAATGTTAAGTGATTATGTTTACTTAACTGAAGTAATGAAATTAGAATATGAGTATAGATTTGATTGTAGCCATTTGATTATGACTATTTTTGTTCCTTTTTCATGTAGTGTATTTTTTTGTGGCTATTATAGCGTAAAGAAAGAGGGATGCATTTTTTGTTGAAATATTAATATACTTATAGATGAACATATGCATTTTCTTGTAATTTTGTATTGTAAAACAATATTTGTATTGCATAATTTAAATGTAATCATTTGATGGCTATGATGACTTTCTTGATAAAAAAGTGATCTCATTATATAATGTTCGGAAATTTAGCATGAGCTCAAGCACACACACACAATGTAGAATGTGAAAAAAGCATAAAACAACAATAAAAGGTCCATATTTAATTCAACCAGTTTGAGCCATTAGATATTAACATTATCCTTGCATAATACAGACATTGTGAGATACTGTATACAGATTCTGACTTTTCTTTGTAGGTATTAATTATTTGTGGTATTACAACTTTTCCATTGGTTTGCATTTAAAAAAAGTACAAAGTACACATTTTTAAAAGATGTTTTTAGTTCAAAAGAAAAACAAGACAAAACAATATTCATTTTTAAAAAATCCATTTGTAGTCGGCAAAATGATTTTTATAGATTTCAGTTGGCACAAAAAATGTCATGTGTTTTAAATTCTAGTACTTAAAAATTAAATTGCTGATAGTTTTGTTCAAAATAATACTTAAAAAATGAAGTATCAAACCATCATATTTAAATTTTCATACTTTGGTTTAACATTCATGAACCAAATACCTTCAATATAAAACTTCAGCTTATCTGATATTTGTGATTATTAATATTCTGCACTGTGTTTCACACTTCATGTTAAGGGATGGATCAGTGATACCACGATATACATGTACATAAAATGTACGATTCTAGTTTAGCTAAACTTTCTCTGTGATGATTGCTATTTTTTCTATATTTCTAACTTTTTACATATTTTATGTATTTATCATAGATTTATTTAGATATGGTGTTTCATTGTCTTTGAAATCCATTAGATTTTGTATACCTGTTTATTTCTTGGAGATTATATGATTGTACATGTTGAAGAAAAAAGGAAATATGGATGTTAGAATTGTAACATCGTTTTAAATAATTACTTCTACTATGTATCAGATATCAACACATTTTCAATAGCAGTATTCAGTTCGAGCATAGAATGTATGACAATTTTACTCCTAGAATATACCTACAAAATTGTGACAAGATAGCTCTATGTCAAATAACTGCGTTTATGTGAATGTTAGCAATAAGATATACGGTACAAAAAATAATGTTTGTATTTAACAAATAGTCTGCTATTCAAGCTAACGAAGTACTCAAGATTTAAATTAAACAATGACCTTCTAGCAAACAAACAAACAAACAACTTTAAAGTATTTAAGTCAATTTGTATTTGCTTAAAAAAGATTTAATGTAAAAACTGATGATATCTTACAAATTCACAGAGTCATAATACAATAACATGAATGAAACGGACCACAAAATGTTGTAAAAACTAAGAAATCTACAGTTAACAAGATATTAATGTAAAATAAGAAAGGATGAATTATTGTTACCTCTTAGTGGCTCTGACGAAAGATGCTTGAGGTTAGGTCATGAAGGACAATACATATAAAAAACACCAAAGATTAGAAATAGAAACAGTAAGCAGGAAAAAAAAATAGTCACTCAATCAAGACTTATGTATCTATATAGTATATAGTCGTATGTATCTATATAGTATATAGTCGTATAAACTATCAGCTATTTACATCTGCTTGTTTGCCGAAGAAGAAAAGAAAAGTGAAGAATACAACTCACTTTACGTCATAAACTACATTGCATCTTTCAAAGTATCAGGCCCCATTCTCACAAAGCTTTCTTAACTTTGAGGAGCTCCTCAACTTTGAGGAAGCAAATTTCAGTCTCCTATAAAATCTTGATGTATGCACATGTACAAGAAAATGTATAAGATTTAAGGAGAATATAGACAAATAATCCATTACATGTACTGAAATGAACATTTACACACATAACAAATGTTCTACAGTGGATGGAAATATACATCCTCAAAGTTGAGGAGCTCCTCAAAGTTAGGGAAGCTTTGTGAGAATGGGGCCTGATACGTAATGAATATGATATCTATCTGATCTCCTATAATATTGAAGTATGAATAACGTGTATTTCTACATATCCTAAATTTATTACAAGCATCACATTATAGACAGTCTTTATCATTAAAGTCAACTTAACATCAATTATATTGAGTATAAAATATTAACCAAAGTAAGTGATGTAACACAGACTATAAGAGACGACCTGTGTAGCCAATATATAATGCACATATAGCATGGCTATCACAGAAACATGTATTTTGATATTAAGACAACTTCAACAAACTAGTTGATTTTAAAAACTTGACTGAATTTACTGGTAATTAATTTTTTTTTTAATTCTTATGAAAAACATATTTTGATTTATATATCAGACAAAAGGAAAAAAGATGAAATGTTTTTGCACGTTGTAAAAATGATTGAATGGTTTAAAAAAAGGTATACTTAATTTTCCTTGCTTTGGGTTTTTGTTTATAATTTTTGTTTTTAAATTTACCTTATATGTTATCAGGTAATATTGGTCTTAAATACAAGGTTTATAGAATAAGATGATATTCATTTATTAAATAAAAATATGTTTATTGGCTTGCTCAATGTAAATTCAGTGTGTTCAGGCCTGAAGATTAATAGAATCTATCACCCCTGATTGTGTGAGATAGAGAAATCTCACCAGAGGACCAAGATTGTCTGTCCTGAACGAGGTTTTCCAAGTTCAGGACCAAGCAATCTCGGTCTGAGGGTGAAATATCTCAATCTTACACAACCAGGGGTGATTGATTCTTTTTCTTACACCTTCATCATTGTGATCACTGTGATAACAAAGCGCTGATTGTATGATTTTCAGGAAAATCCGATGAATTTCCTTCTTTGATCTGCTGTTGTGACATCATATTGATTGTTGAAATGATGTCATATTGATTGTTTTCACTACGTCATATCATTGTCTATAATAGCAGCACAAGCTTATCTCACCCTAGGGTGGGATAGAGAAATCTCACACGATTTAAAACACGGGAAAACTCTATCACAGGTGTGAGAATATAAACACAAATCCTAAATGGAAATTCTGATTTTAAACTCAGCATTTCAAGCTCTGCTTGTTATAACCGACACATGTAAGAAAATATGAGAAAACTGATGCCCAGAGTCAGACTTAGTAATGTTCATAATCAATGAGAAAACACAGCTCACTGTCAGACTTAGTAATGTTCATAATCAATGAGAAAACTGACGCCCACAGTCAGACTTAGTTATGTTCATAATCAATTAGAAAACACAGCTCACAGTCAGACTTAGTAATGTTCATAA
>JAUMGZ010012252.1:0-10155 GCA_032359645.1 Pododesmus macrochisma | reverse complement strand
CATATTATCTGTCTGATCAAGGAACATATCATTGTCTGTCAAAGTACAAATACATATTATCTGTCTGATCAAGGAACATATCATTGTCTGTCAAAGTACAAATATGTAGTATCTGTCTTATCAAGAAACATTTCATTGTCTGTCAAAGTACAAATACACATTATCTGTCTGATCAAGAAACATATCATTGTCTGTCAAAGTACAAATACATATTATCGGTCTGATCAAGGAACAAATAATTGCCTGCCAAAGTACAAATACATATAAATTATCTTGCCAGCAAACAAATAATTGCCTGCTTAAGTACAAAATCTTATTTAAAGAAGCAGCCCATTACACATTAATGTTTGTTTAAGATCAAAAAGATATTAAGAAAGGACATGGGACCTCAGCTAGAAAAGATTTTTAAAAGAGATGTTTTAACAACCTTGTATTAATCCTCATACAGCAAGCAGAATTTAGTAAGACAGTAATAATTGGCTATATTAACCTGTAAGAAATGTGCACATGATCCTTGACACTTTGAGTGTGATAGATATCCTAGACATTATATCTTCCTGGCATGTCTCTAGTAAATACACCAACTGTAGACTGGTGCAGACCATGTTCACCTGACCAGCAGACAACACGTTCTGTACATCACCACCCCTATAAAGATATTGTACAAAAATATTAAGCAAGGGCACCGTCAACAGCAAATAATACATCCTACATCACTGTATGCTTCATTATAAAGGTTTTTTTTTTTTTTTTTTTTTTAAATTCAGTAATCCAAGGGCTCACTCAATGTTTCTAAAAGCGAAACATATTCTTTATTACAGAAACTTGGTATAATATGTAAAAAGCATAATAATAAGATTTAACAAGAGGCCCTTTGGGCCTTAACAACCACCTGGATACATTAACAATTAAAGAATATCTTGAAACTAGTTTATTGACAATTATCTACAAAACCAACAAAGTCAGTAAACTGTATATACTAGCTTTAAATCCAAGACTAATATTCTTAACTCAATATGCTTTGTTATATGCTACGATCGTCTGTCGAGAGTTTCATGAAACAGATCAGCTTATCATAAGAAGAATTGAAAAAGTCTCATTTTGGATGCCATTCACCATTATCAGACACAAAACTTAAATGAGGGCATGCAAGGAAGATCTGAAAGTTGTGAAAATCTGACCAATAGTTTTTTTTTTTTACAAAAAGTCAAACAAGTCTCAGCCAATCAAAAGCCACGGGGGCTATATCGGATGGAATTCAGCAATATCGAACACAAATTTGTAAGGGGACCATGCAAGGAACATCTACATCAAGTTTCGTGAAAATCTGACCAATGGTTCTTGACAAGAAGTCGAAAAAGATCTTAGCCAATCAAAAGTCACAGGGGCTATATCGGATGGAATTCAGCAATATCGGACACAAATCTGTAAGGGGATCATGCAAGGAACATCAACATTAAGTTTCGTGAAATCTGACCAATGGTTCTGGACAAGAAATTGAAAATGTCTTAGCCAATCAGAATCCACGGAGGCCTTACTAAATGGAGTTCGGCAACATCGAACACAAGTCTGAAAGAGGACCATGCAAGGAACATTCACAGCAAGTTTGGTAAAAATTGCCTCAGTAATTTTTTAGACAAAGTTTAAAATGTGAAAGTTATCGATGGACGGAAGATGATGACGCAAGACAGATTGGTTTTGGAAAAGACCAGGTGGACTTAAATACCATAAATAGAGACAAAAATACATAAAGATAAAAATACAATAAATATAATGATAAATAGACTGAAGAGTAGAATGGAATACAAGTCAAGGAAATACGTCTTATACATGTAGGTCTAACCATGGTATAATATACTTACACTGAACTAAATTTGTTATAGAGGTCTATGAGTGGTATGTACATCCAGTCTTGTGGTAGTAAACTCTCTCCTATGTTTTGTGTGAACATAGTATCTGTTTGAACACAATTACACATGTGTCTATTTCTACAAATACACAAAAATTGTTAGACAGTATATACAATAATTGTTAAACAGTATACACAATAATTGTTAGACAGTATATACAATAATTGTTAGACAGTATACACAATTATTGTTAGACAATATACAGAATAATTGTTATACAGTATACACAATAATTGTTATACAGTATACACAATAATTGTTAAACATTATATACAATAATTGTTAAACAGTATACACAATTATTGTAAGACAATATACAGAATAATTGTTATACAGTATAAACAATAATTGTTAGACAGTATATACAATTATTGTTAGACAGTATATACAATTATTGTTAGACAATATACAGAATAATTGTTAAACAGTATACACAATAATTGTTATACATTATATACAATAATTGTTAAACAGTATACACAATAATTGTTAGACAGTATACACAATAATTGTTAGACAATATACAGAATAATTGTTAAACAGTATACACAATAATTGTTAGACAGTATATACAATAATTGTTAGACAGTATACACAATAATTGTTAGACAGTATATACAATAATTGTTAGACAGTATATACAATTATTGTTAGACAGTATATAAAATAACTGTTAGACAGTATATACAATTATTGTTAGACACTATACAGAATAATTGTTAAACAGTATACACAATAACTGTTAGACAGTATACAGAATAATTGTTATACAGTATACACAATTATTGTTAGACAGTATATACAATAATTGTTATACAGTATACACAATAATTGTTAAACAGTATACACAATAATTGTTAGACAGTATACACAATAATTGTTAGACAGTATATACAAATATTGTTAGACAGTATACAGAATAATTGATAGACAGTATACGCCATAATTATAAGACAATATATATAATAATTGTTAGACAATATTCACAATAATTGTTAGACAGAATAGGCCATAATTGTTAAACAGTATGCACAATATTGTTAGATAGTATACACAAAAATTTTACATTTCTAAGCCTTTCTCTCTGTAAGCCTATCACATGGGTTGTATTTTACACCTCTAAGCCTTTTTTCTCTGTAAGGTTTTCAAAACCTTTCCCTAATATATAAGCCTATCAAAGCCTTTTCTCTTTGTAAATCTATCAAAGCTGTTCTCTCTTTAGACCTATCAAAGCCTTTCTTTCTGTAGACCTATCAAAGCCTTATTTTCTGTAGACCTATCAAAGCCTTTCTCGCTGTAGGCCTATCAAAGCCTTTCTCTCTGTAGACCTATCAAAGCCTTTCTTTCTGAAGACCTATCAAAGCCTTTCTCTCTGTAGACCTATCAAAGCCTTTCTCTCTGTAGACCTATCAAAGCCTTTCTCTCTGTAGACCTATCAAAGCCTTTTTTCTCTGTTAACCTATCAAAGCCTTTCTCTCTGTTCACCTATCAAAGCCTTTCTCTCTGTAGGCCTATCAAAGCCTTTTTATCTGTTAACCTATCAAAGCTTTTCATCTTTGTAGGCCTATCAAAGCCTTTCTCTCTGTCATAGATTTAGTCGTGTGTATTAAAACAGCACATGAAGGTATTGTTAAAGTATCACAGTATGTACCTGGATTGATGTGCAGCATTCTCCTTACTTGTGAATGACTTTAAATAGGTGGCTCGTATCACAGCTAAGTCAGCCTTTGCTTTGAGTATAAGTTGTCCTCTATTTATATCAATAATGTCCTGTGTTGCACTCCTAAGATGAGTTTTATCTGACAGCTTTAGATCTTCTATTTCTGTCTGTACCACATCATTATGTACTGTGCTGTAAACATAAAAAAATCTCATTGTTTAACCACTGGTTAGATAGACTGGTAGTTGATGGTACCAGTAGTTAAAAGAAGTAGTAACAGGTTGTATGTTAGTTACCAGCGCGTTGGCCCAGTGGTTAGGGTGTTCACTAAGTGCTGGTAGACTGGTGCTAGAACTCCAGGTCATGGGTTTGAATCTTGGTCACATCAAAACCTAAGACCTTAAAATCAGGCAATCTTCTTGCTCCCTGCTAAGCAGTCAGCATTACTTGGTAGGAGGATCTGGTTGGCTCTGTGTCAGGATAATGTGACCGAGTAAGGTATCATGTCAATGTGTCTGCGGCGTGATATTTTAGTGAGAAAGCACCACAAAGTCCCCATAATAGCGCACTGTCACCAGCAAACAATATTACCTAAACATGAGTTAAAGGTACGCTAAACCCCAATAACCAAACAAAGTATGTTAGTAACTACAGCTTTGTATTAAACATAACAGCAGACAGTACACAATGTACTATATATTCAATTATAGTAAATACAGCTTTGTATTAAACATAACAGCGGACAATACATAATGTACTATATATTAAACTATACTAAATACAGCTTTGTATTAAACATAACAGTAGACAGTACATAATGTACTATATATTCAATCATACTTACTACAGCTTTGTATTAAACATAACAGCGGACAGTACATAATGTACTATATATTCAATTATAACAGCAGACAGTACATAATGTACTATATATTCAATTATACTTACTACAGCTTTGTATTAAACATAACAGCGGACAGCATATCATGAGCTAAATATTCATCACCATGGTGAATTCTTATCAATAAGTTCAATGCAAGACTCAGTAACCATGGTGACCTTTCTAAATGACTTTCATCCTAAAATAAAATAATAATATATTAGACTATTTACAACTTTGGTTCACAAGTTAAATACAGAAGTATCAGAAAAAAACATTCATTTACTGGTACTTTGACATAGATAAAAACAAAATAATACTGAAGCCTGTCGAAAGACGTGGGTTATTTTCCCATTGACATGGGATAGAGAAAAATTAGGTATGTAGACTTACTGGTAAACACATGTTTGTTTGTTTATTGGGGTTTAGCATCCATTTAACTCAGGTATAGGTCATATCTAGACAATGTCTGCTTGCGACAGTGCACACTTATGGCGACTTTATAGTGCTGTCTCACTGAAATATCACAGAAGAATACTTACTGGTAAACACATGAGTTTGAGGTAGAGGTAGATTTACTGGTAAACACATGAGTTTGAGGTAGAGGTAGATTTCCTGGTAAACACATGAGTTTGAGGTAGAGGTAGATTTCCTGGTAAACACATGAGTTTGAGGTAGAGGTAGACTTACTGGTAAATACATGAGTTTGAGGTAGAGGTAGATTTACTGGTAAACACATGAGTTTGAGGTAGAGGTAGATTTACTGGTAAACACATGAGTTTGAGGTAGAAGTATATTTACTGGTAAACACATGAGTTTGAGGTAGAAGTATATTTACTGATAAACACATGAGTTTGAAGTAGAAGTATACTTACTAATAAACACATGAGTTTGAAGTAGAAATATACTTACTAATAAACACATGAGTTTGAAGTAGAAGTATACTTACTAATAAACACATGAGTTTGAAGTAGAAGTAGACTTACTGGTAAACACATGAGTTTGAGGTAGAAGTATATTTACTGATAAATACATGAGTTTGAGGTAGAAGTAGACTTACTGGTAAACACATGAGTTTGAGGTACAAGTATATTTACTGATAAATACATGAGTTTGAGGTAGAGGTATACTTACTGGTAAACACATGAGTTTGAGGTAGGGGTGGACTTACTGATAAACACATGAGTTTGAGGTAGAGGTAGACTTACTGGTAAACACACGAGTTTGAGGTAGAAGTATATTTACTGATAAAAACATGAGTTTGAGGTAGAGGTAGACTTACTGGTAAACACATGAGTTTGAGGTAGAAGTATATTTACTGATAAACACATGAGTTTGAGGTAGAAGTAGACTTACTGGTAAACACATGAGTTTGAAGTAGAAGTATACTTACTGATAAACACATGAGTTTGAGAGAGAAGTAGACTTACTGGTAAACACATGAGTTTGAGGTAGAGGTAGACTTACTGATAAACACATGAGTTTGAGGTAGAAGTAGACTTACTGGTAAACACATGAGTTTGAGGTAGAAGTAGACTTACTGGTAAACACATGAGTTTGAGGTAGAGGTAGACTTACTGGTAAACACATGAGTTTGAGGTAGAGGTAGACTTACTGGTAAACACATGAGTTTGAGGTAGAAGTAGATTTCCTGATAAACACATGAGTTTGAGGTAGAAGTATACTTACTGATAAACACATGATTTTGAGGTAGAAGTAGTGTGTCAGATTCTCAAATTTTGTAAAGTAATTGCTGTGTAGATGAGTTGTTTTGCAGTTGGACACTTTCTTCATGTAGGTCAGAAGATCTCTTTGATTCAAAACTTTCTCTATCACCTGTTCAATCATCAACATCAATCAACAAAAATATTAAAAACAAATATACTGTACAGTTTCACACAAGTTCTGGTGATGAATTAGTATGTCAACATGTTTTACCAACTAGATGGATGTCATCAGGACCAAACATAGATTTATATCTCAAGTACAGTATTGCAGTATGTTTATTGAAATGTATATTATCGTTCTTGTTTCTATAGTTTGATGTCAAAGAAATTTGTCCTGGAGTCTGACTATGAGAAGATGAGGTAATTTTCTGAATATTAACTATATGTTCACACACATGTTTCAACCTTGACATAATGGTGGTGCAAAGTTTTTCTTTAACTTATCCAATAATTTTAATGGTGTTCAGTATAATTTAGTTTTTAAGGGTTACACTGATGCTAAATTAGCTATACTATGATCATGTAGCGTGGTAGATTGCTGTTCATCATTGTAGATCTTGATGATGTATTTCATTGCATTTTTGTACTGTGTGAAATTAATGATCAAATATAAGAAGTGTTATCACATAATATAAGATTAATGTACAATGAAAGACAATGAACACAAAGTAATCAGATCAGCTCACTATAGCAAAAGTAGAGTTGATTATTCATTGTAAACAGTGTGTGAAGTCAATTACCTGATTCTGTAATCCTTTGTGAGTACTACAGATTGTGATGAGCTGTCTAAGAAATGCTATTACAAAACAATATGGAGACTTGGACTGCAGCACAGGAAGTTGTGTTTCCTGAGTAGAAGAAGTGCAGGACATATCAGGCAGGTTCTTACACCTCTCTCTGTTTGAAACGTCTGGTTGATTCAGCAAGTTTGAACATTGACTGAAAAAATGTTACATTAAGAATAGAATTCACAGACACAAAATACTTTTCAAATTATATTTTTTGTGAAATTGAATTAACATTTATTTTCATGTGTGAACTGAATTTTACCTCAGGTTTCCCAGTATGACCTGAAATCCTAACTGTGTCCACGATGGACAAATAACAGCTTTGTAGTATTCCTCTAGACTATTCAAACAAGTTATGACATCATGTCCAGGCTGAAAAGTAGGAAAAAGCAATATGAATTAGTTCACACTTTTATTATACTTAGGCATGCTAATTCTTAGAGAGTAATCCCCTGCTGAAGATACTTATATTAAGTTATACTGGGTAATAACTCTGGCACAGTTTCAAGGAAAATCACCTAAGTGTTTACTTAGGTCGTGTGGTAATATATATATATATATGGATATATATGGATATATAGACTAGAGAACTTTCATAATTCATGTGACCATATACATTTTCTAATACCTGACTCTATATGAAAAGAAATAAAGCATTTTTGATTGTTATCTGACTCTCTATATAAAAGCATATTAATCAATTTGGGCTGTTTCCCTTAAATATATCACTGATTTAACATACAAAACTAGTCTTATGTCTGCTACCGCAAAACTGTTGACTGGTCACGTGATGAACTGTACTTGTTACCCCAAGACTGTTGACCGGTCACGTGCGACGTAATCAAACGCACATATTTACTAGCATCCAGATGACTGTGATCATTATGTTGTGTAAACAGGAGTGTTCAGATTGTTGTCTAATTATGTACTATTGGCATTAGGCATAAATATGAAAACGTTATCATGTGCACTAACTTTATCATTTATTTATCCATTCTTTATTAAATTGTGATTTGCAGACTATCATTAAATTGTCCATTTTGTTATTAAACAGTGATTTGCAGACTACTCAACTTTTTGTTCATCATTGGTCAAATAACAAAACAGTTGTTTCATGCCTTATCAGTCAACAGTCAAAATTATTTTCCCAAGGAGTTGGGACCAACCAGTAAAACAGTTTGCAGAGACTGTATGATAAGGCATGAAACAACTGTATATTGTTAGATCGTTTACTGGTCGCATGACAAATTTGGGTGTGCTACTTTTATCACAGTTGATTGGTCACCTAAGGTAATTCAGAGACTTCACTATATTTGCCACAGGAAATACTGATGCTTGCTAACATAGCACTGTCAACTGGTCACATGAGGCATTCTTATGCCTTTTAAAATATAAATATTATATAATATTGATTTGTTACCATCAGTGTGGTGGCTAAAACATGCTCCCGGTAGACAGGGTTTGAATTAAACCTAAGACGTTAGAATTAGGTAACCTTCTAGCTCCATGATAATTACTAAGCATTCTGGATAGGAGAAGGACTGGTTGGCTCAGTTTCAGGATAATGTGACACAGTAAATTATCATGTCAATGTGTCTGTGGCGTGATATTTCAGTGAGACAGCAGTATTAATTCGCCATCAGTGAGCCTGCAACAAGCAGAAACTGTCTCCATATGACCTAGACATGATCAAGTTGAAGGGACATTACAAACCCAAATAAACCAAACAAACAATAATTTGTTACCATTTTTAAAAAACTTTTTGTTCTTCATTTGTCAAGTAGCAAAACAGTTGTTAAACAATTGTATCTGACAAATATATAGGATTTCTTTGATAAACTTATATTTAGCTGATGTGGCAACATACAAATACACTTTATATGTTAATACATACTAGGGCATATAACACTTACTAATAAATTCCATCTGTAGTAAAAGGATGTGATGAAGTTCAAACAAGCAGACACAAGTCTCAAATCACACTTCTGAAAAATAAAGCAGACATACAAATGTAAGCTGCAGCAAACTTATATGAAGTATTGTCACACTGATAATAAATTTGTTGATATTTGATTGGTCTGTTAGCCCGTCATAAATTCCTGTATAACCAGCCTCAGATAGTTTATAAAAATTCACATCCAAAAAATGATGTCATAATGCAACGTCTGATTGTTACGTCCATAAACTTTGAAAACAAATGACATCATGATGCAGCTCACATTGGAATGGACATAAACTTTGAAATGGTTGTTCCATAAAATTGAGTGGAATAATTATATTATAATCTTAAAACAGTCATAAAGACTTTTTGTTTACAAACTTTTTTCATTATTCCATAAAATGCTATTTACAATTATAGTAAAACTTTCAAATGACGTTCATATTGTATAAAATAGAGTGGAATAATAATATAATAATCTTTAAACAGTCAAAAAAACTTTTTGTTTATATATATTTTTCTTTATGAATAAAATCATTCTTTATAAAATGATAAATTTTCTTAAATTGACACGTTTATGTCAGTTTTTTTTGTTTTTGTTTGCTTGATTGTTTATGAATCCTAATGTACATGTACATTCGTATAAAGAAGGATTTGCTATGTGACAAATTCATTATTTAGGTTTTAACCATGTTAAATGGGCTGATATAACATGTCTAAAACCTATATAACTAGAGCTCCGCATGTCCATCAGTGAAGAAGAAGGAGGAGGAGGAGGAGGAGGAGGAGGAGGAGGAGAACCAAGTGTAAAACAATGTGTCTCCCTTCATTGGAAGGGAAGACATAATTAATGCAAGATACAGGCTGTATATGGACAGATACAGGTGTAATATAGATATGTCCTACCTTGAACTGATATGTCTGTGTTACTGCCTCTATAAGACTGTGCAGAGCTGTAGATACAGGTGTAATAAAGATATGTCCTACCTTGAACTGATATGTATGTGTGACTGTTTCTATAAGACTGTGTAGAGCTGTAGATACAGGTGTAGTTTAGATATGTCCTACCTTGAACTGATATGTCTGTGTGACTGTTTCTATAAGACTGTGTAGAGCTGTACATACAGGTGTAGTTTAGATATGTCCTACCTTGAACTGATATGTCTGTGTTACTGTCTCTATAAGACTGTGTAGAGCTGTACATACAGGTGTAGTATAGATATGTCCTACCTTGAACTGATATGTCTGTGT
>JAUMGZ010012241.1:0-10158 GCA_032359645.1 Pododesmus macrochisma | reverse complement strand
TTGCTCTTTCGACACCATAGCAGCGACATATTATTACTGTGACATATGCTTCATTTTTAACAGTGAAAAGGGTTGCCATATACCAGAATAACACGGACGCATCGCGGCGGGTGACACATATGTAGCAGGAAACGCTTACCATATCACGAGTACCTGGTTTCGCTTCTAATTTTTTTAAATAGCAGTTCGTGATGTTTTCTTTTGTTGTTAATAAATGCATCGTTGGTTCTTTTTTCAGTGTGCGTCCTATGTGTTCCTTTGTCCATGGACTTTACTAATTTCGAATTTACTACTTTACATTGGAGAAAAAATTCTTTTTATATCTCTTATTTAATTCTTTAATACAACTATGTACTATTATTCAAACATTTTATATAATTTTCTGGATCGATAAGAGCTATAAACTGGAGGCTTTAACTGTTAGTTTCTTTTTCAAACTTAGAATATTTAATTTGTTTCAAGTAAGTCAATTGCGGTCATCTTAAATTTTTGTCTTTCACAAAACTAATTTTCCTATTTTCTCTTATGTTAAAATATCTTTATTTGGTTCTGCATAGTGTCTAGATGTTCCTTAATAAAACTTTTGTTCCTTAGATAATTTCCAAGACCGCCCTGTACATATTTTGAAAAATCTTGAAATTGTTATATCTCGTATTCCAAAGTCAATATACTATATCAATATGTTATTTACTTTGTTCCTTTGTAAATGTGCAGAAGTGGTTGTGTCACTCTATTTACAATAGTATAACTTCCAACGACGTTAATATTTATTAACACAACCGGAACTCACAACCGTGTATACTATGACCCGTAAGTATATATACGCCATTTGCACAACCTTTTTACCTTTTTGGGGGTTGTTGCGTTGGTCGTGCGGCGGGTGACATGTGTAGCAGGAAACGCTTACAATATCGCGAGCACATGGTTTCGCTTCTAGTTTTTTTAATAGAAGTTCGTGATGTTTCCAGTTTTGGTTAATAAATGTATATCTGGTTCATTTTTCTGTGTGCGTCCACCGTTTTCTTATTGTTTGCCAATGTCCATGGACTTACGGCCTAAAATATCGTCTTGATTTTTCTATTTACCAATTTAACGTGCGGGTCATTGCTATGCTAGGCGACGTCGGCCGAAGGCTTTGCGCGTTCGATCCCGGCTCGGTACCGGAATTTGACTTTAATATATTATTAACTTTGCTCCTTTGTAAATGTGTAGAAGTGGCTGTGTCACTCTGTTTACAATAGTAGAGCTTCCAACGACCTCTATATTGTCGTGAACCAAACAAACTATTTATATGAACTTTGCAAATATTTGTTCAAAGTTATCTTGTTGTGTACGCTTGAGAGTTTTTTTTTTTTTAAATATTATCGCTACGCCTTCGGAATGGTAAGTCTACAAACGTAAGACTTGCACTTTCTCGCCAAGACGTGTTTAGTCTTATAAATGTAGAATTATTTTAAATGAAGGCCATCATGATTATTTATATGTGCATATGAATGTAATTTTTTGAATACATAAATCCAATATGGCTGATCTGTCAACAATCTTGAAACGCTTGTTATCGCGTCGCCTCCGGAACGCTAGTCGGAGGAAAATAGAGTTTCTCATTTTTGTACATCGATTGGTACACGCTAAAATCGTAGAAACAAGAACAGATTGAGACAGTGATAGTCATGTTGAATTCTGTTGCATGTATAGACTTGAAAAGTGTCCAAACTTGAATAAATTTCTATAAAAATCATTTGCATAAGAATATGAAAGACTTGGTAACTTTGACCAAATCTCGAGAAAGGTCCTTTGGGGAAGAGAACTCAGAATTTTTAGCTTCTAAAACTGAACCCCCACACACTTTGACCTCCTAGATTTATGTAGGTTCTGTCAATTCTCAATTTCTTTACCACTTCTTGTCCGTTGATGACGGTTGATTCGTAGCTTGGCTTAAGGTCATGAGTGACCTCGCTCATTTTGTTAATTTGTTTTTATATCTATCTCAGTTTGTAAGTTTGTTTTAGTTTGGACTTTTTGATGTGGCTATTGATTGTTTGTCTCTCGTTCTGTTGATTAAACTCATCCTGTTTTTTGTTTATAGTATCCTTTGTTCTGGTGGTATAATATTAAATCCCCTTCCATCAGGATGCATTCTGTCAAATTTGGTTGAAATCTGCTAAGTAGTTTATGAAATGTCGTTTAAAAGGTCACAATCAAATTTACCTCTTTTTGAACCAGCCCACCTATCACTAGGGGTGGGTGTTGAGAGACTTCTTTTGTATTATCTTTAATCCCTTCCCGTAAAAATGCTTTCTGCCAAATTAGGTCGAAGTCTGCTCAGTATCTTCTTTGGAGATGTCGCTTAAAGGAAAACAGTTCAAATTAACATCTTTTGAACTCCCCCTCCATCTGTCCCCAGGGGATTCAGAGACTTTATTTGTACGTAAATGAAATCTCATCGCCTAAGGGTTAACCCTGAAATCTGTCCAGTAGTTTCTTCGGGCAAGGTGAGATGGAATGTTGGATGAATAATTTTGAAACATTTTATTGGACCCCAAAATTTCTACAAGGGTTACTATAAGCTTTTGCATTTAATTATAGGTAGCAAATAAAAGGTGTTCTACAAAGTGGTACAATTAATCAATAAAGGGTTTTATAAGTAGTTATTTTTATTTTTTACAATTGTATGATATCAATATTAATATCATTTTCGTAACATGTCTCATTCAACATTCAACAAGATGGGAAAAATGCATTTTAACTATTTCATAGTATTTATTGAAAAAGAAGTTGTTTCATACTTTCAATAAGCCGCCTTTAATGTGCTGAAAAGGTGTTTCACAGGTTTCAAATATTCTTCATTGTTTCATATATAAAATTAATAAATGCCCCCCCCTCCCTTTTTAGAAAAGTTAAGAAGTGTCAACTATTTAGGAATTTTATTAATCTGTAAATGAAATTGCCGTTTATGCCTATTTAAAACTATTTTTGCTTACAATTTAATAATGGAAACATGCTTTTTCTTCTGACAAATTTATTTAATGTTAATATATTTTGTATCAAAGTTATCCTTAGCTTGTTTAAAGTGATTTAAAATAGAATATTCAAGCAATTCAGCCAAATTGTACAGTTGTCATAGAACTATTTGGGGTACCTGAATTGATAGACAAGGTGTTCTACACGGAGGTCTTTTTTATATAACCCCCCCCCCCCTTGTGTAGCTTATAAACTCCATTTTCTGAATATTTAGACCTAAAGTGACATAGGTGCAAACTTTTTTAAAAAAAATCAAAGCGTCAGAATTGGAACTGCACCTTTTAAGTATTTATATGTACTTATGATGGCCGCCATTTTGAATCGCCATTTCAAACTATTTAGCGGCAGTTCCCAGATTACCTACATACCTTTTTGAACTCAAGACCCCTGATAAATAGTAAAATGGTATGTTGGACCAAATCCCCATGAAATGCTGTGCAACATTGGATTTTTGAGCAATAGAACCTGATGAAATGTTCAATGCTCAACATGAAATTCCACCTCTCTGATCAACTTCTATATAAGTTACCCACATTTGGACACATCCTCTTGTTCCCCTGGGGGCCAGAAACCTAATTTGTAAAATCTTGCATTTTCATCTCCTGAAAATGTATCCGGTCAAACTTGGTTGAAATATGTCCAGTTGTGAACAATTTTATTCAAAACAAAAAAGGGAAAATAATCAGTTTCTGCCCCGTCCATCTTTCCCCTGGGGTCGGAGACACAATTTTTGTACAATATTGAATCCCCTTCCCCTAAAGATGCACTATGTCACATTTGGTTGAAATCTGCTCAGTAGTGTTTCAGGAGCAGTCGTTCAAATGGAAACAGTCAAATTATCACTTTTGGGCCCCGCCCTCCTGTCCCCTGGGGGTTCAGAAACATAATTGTTACAATCTTGAATTCCCATCACTTAAGGATTCACCCTGCAAAATTTGGTTGAAATCTGTCAATTAGTTTCTGTGGCCCGGTGAGCTCAAAAAATGAAATATTTTCGCGGCCATTTTGAATCGCCGTTTTGATCTATTTAGAGGCCTTTCCCAGATTGCCAACATGGATTTTTGAACTCGGGACCCCTAATATATATTAAAAAACTATGTTGGAACAAATCCCCATAAAATGCCGTGCAACTTTTGTTTTTACAGAAATGGAACTATACTATTACAAGAGCTATGACCCTCATTACGTTTTTAGTGACGTATAAATATTACTCTGTTAGTGTTTGAGCAAATTCGGTTAAACATCGTTTCTTACATTCTCCTAACATGTGTACTTAAAATATGTATTAAACATTGTGATGGGTATATAGATGTGTTTTTTGAAATTCAAAGACGGTATTACGAGGAATTGATCTTTTACACGTTTACAAAGTTGCCCTACAAATGGTCCATCCGTATAGCAGTTTCACAGTTTTAAGTGAAGATAAATTACTCTTTATTAAATATATTGATCGTATATTGTCATGTTGATAACTTGCTAATATAAAGAAATACAATTCCAATTTGTAATCTCCAGGTAACTAGTTTGCAGAACAGGATGAATCAATTACGAATAAATGAAGATGAAAGATAAAGCTGAAGACTTTTATAACTAAATAACTCGATTGTTATCACTGCTTTTCAACTTTGATATAGTGTATTGATGGTTATGAAGCATTAAACTAATCATTGTATTTATTATGTGTAGAAAAAGAACGAATATGTCAGGATTGGACGCCAACAGTAACATCAATGGTTTCACTGTCAACTGTCTTCTTCATTGCGTCTATAGGCATTTTGATTACTGCATTTTTCTTCATTCGTAAGTTCTAATTTATATCCTTTCAGTGTAATTGTTTATAATAAGCAACGTCACATTGATTATATTAGCGAATCACAATTGTTTAACTTTTCTGTGCATGTAGTTTTACCATATAACAAGCAGTATCAGTATTCTCAACATCAGTTCACTATAGTTAGTGGTTAGGTCCATTTTGTATTCTCGTATTCCCAATATATTTTTTCCGAAAGAACAGGAGATCGAAAGAATACGAGAATGCGATAATACGACACAATGAACGCGAGAATGCGAGAATACTTTATGTGTAGGAAATGAGACAAATTCAGTTCAAATAAACGAGAATATAAAAAAATCATTCCATCGTATTCTCTAGGTTTTTATATCGCATTTTCGACTTTCTTTACTCGTATTCTCAACTTCTTTTAACCTCGCAATATCATATTCTAGTATATCACTTTCACGTTATCTGAAGTTCCTTTCTCTCATTTACATATTCTTGAATTGCCTTATTCTCGCATTATTTTTCGCAATCTCGTATTGTCACAAAGTTGTATTCATGCATTCCCATACAAATGTCGTACACAATAGAATCATTGCCCTTGAAATAGGTTCACATGAACATTTGTCTACCCGGAAAAGAAATGTCACACTAGGACGCAGTCTGGAGGTGACGTTCCTTTTCGAGGATTGGCAAATCTCAATTACCGGGTCAATAATATGTTTATTATACCGAATTTAACGTGTTTTTATGTTTATAACAACCTTTTAACCGAAAGTCCAAGGTAGACATTTCTTATAAAAATCACGCCCGTCATCCGTCGTCCGTCATCGTCGTATACTTTTACCATTTTCGACTTCTTCTCTAATATCACTGGAGATTCAGATTAGTCTTAATGAAGGGGCTCGGCCCCTATGTGGCCCCAAAGGGGGCCAAAAGGGGAACTTTTGACTAAATTTGAAAAATCTTCTAATAAACTAGAAAGTATAGAGTTTTATGCTTTAGTATAAAGTAACGTTAGTGCATATAGAACAATGTTTGTTCAAGGCGTGACCCTGCTGTCAAAAATAGGTCACGCCTTTTGGAGGGGATCAAAGTTCAACACTATAGTAAATATGTTACGTTTCCACATTTTCGACTACTTCTCTAACACAGCTGAGCCCATTTCATCCAAACTTGAGAAGAAGTATCTCTAGGGGAAGGCGTTTCAGATTTGTTCAAATAATTGGGGCTCAACCCCAGGGGGTGCCACTTTTGGGGGCCCAAATGGGGAAATTTAACAAAATTTAAAATCTTATTATAAACTAGATTGCATAGAGCTTTATGTTTTGGTATGTAGTAACTTTAGGGGAAGGAGAACAAAGTGTATTCAAGGCGTGACCAAGAGAGCAACAATAAGTTACACGTTTTGGGGTCAAAGTTTAACACTTTAGCAGAGCAAATATGTTAAGTTTTCATATTTTCAACTTATAATAAAAAAAACAAGACCAATTTCATCCAACCTTGGTAAGAAGAATCCTCAGGGGAAAGGGATTCAGATTGGTTCAAATGAAGGGGTTCGACTTGACTAAATTAAAAAACCTTAAACATTAAAAGATGAGAACAGGGTTGTAAGAAACACGTGTCCAGAGGAATGCGTTTTAAAATTCCTGTTTTGACTACACGCACACTTTAAAATGTGGGCAAGACAATTTGAATTATTGTTTGGGTATGGATTTTGTGCATCATAACCATCTTTCATTTTTTGTCACCGTTTCTCTTTGGCTCTGTAGCTTTGATTCACTGAATTCTTGTCTATTCAACATTAGTTCTTCTCTTGCGTCCATTCTTGGGTTCGGGACAGAGTTTGGCTCTTTCCTCTTATAAATATCATATTTATCGGAGGCATGTTTCAGATTGCATTTTTGTATTCTTTTAATAAACTAGAATGCATAGATTTAAAGTCTTTAATATAGTATCTTAAGTGCATAGAGAACCAAGCTCGTTCAAGGTGTGACCCTATTGTCAAATAAAGGTTACGTGTTTTAGGGTCAAAGTTCGACACTACAGCAAATATGCTTTCTCACACAGTCCGTCGTCGTAAACTTTTCACATTTTCCACTTCTTCTCCTAAACCACTAGACCAATTTTAACCAAAATATACAGGAAGTATCCGTAGGGGAAGGGGGTTTAGATTTGTTCAAATGCAGGGGCTGGCCCAAGGGACGCCACTAGGAGGCCAAGAGGTGTAAATATGAAAAAACTTCAAAAATCTTTCTTTTCTTCTTATAAACTTAAAGGCCTAGAGCTTAATGTTTTGGTATTTAGAAACTTTAGGGCATGGAGCACTCAAGTTTGTTCAAGGCGTGACCATAGGGTCAAAAATAGATTTCGCCTTTTGGGGTCAAAGTTCAACATTATAGCAAATATGTTAAATTTCCACATTTTTAACTTCTTGTCCTAAATTACTTGACAAATTCATTCAAACTTGTAAGGAAGTATCTAAAGGGGAAAAGGATTCAAATGAAAGGGCTGGATCCTCATGGGGCGCCACTTTGGGGTCCAAAAGGTAAAAAATTGAAGAAGAAAAAATCAAAAATCTTCTTCTTATGAACTAGAAGGCCTAGAGCTTAATGTTTTGGTATGTAGTAATTTTAGGGCATGGAGAAACAAGTTTATTCAAAGCGTAATCCTGGGGTCAAAAAAAGGTTACGCATTCTGGGGTCAAAGTTCAACACTATAAATATATATAGCAAACATGTTAACTTTTCACATTTTCGACTTCGGGTCATAAACAACTTGACCAATTTTATCAAAACTTGGTTGGAAGTATCCCTGGCGGAAGGGGATTCAGGTTTATTCAAATGACGGGGCTGGTTCCAAAGAGGGCGCCACTTTGGGTCCAAAAGGGGGAAAATTTGATGAATTTTAAAAAATCTTCTACTAATAAACTAGAAGGCCTAGAGCTTAATGTTACGGTGTTTAGTAATTTAGGGCATGGAGAACTAAGTTTGTTGAAGGCCTGACCCTGGGGTCAAAAATAGGTTACGCATTTTGGGGTCAAAGTTCAACGCTATTGCAAATATGTTAACTTTTCACATTTTTTACTTCATTCAAACTTGGAAGAAGTCATCCCAAGGGGAAGAAGGTTCATATTTGTTCAAATGATTGGGCTTAACCCAGGGGGCGCCACTATAGGGGCAATAATGGGTAAAATTTGACGAAATATCAAAAATCATCTCCTAATAACTAGATAGCCTAGAGCCTAATGCTTTTGTTTGTAGTAACTTTATGGAATGGAGAACCAAGTTTGTTCAAGGCGTAACCCTGGGATCCAAAAAGGTTACACATTTTTAGGCCAAAGTTCAACACTATAAATATAGAAAATATGTTCATTTTTCATATTTCCATCTTCTCTAAAAGAACTGAACCAACTTCATCCAAACTTCGTAAGAAGTATTCCTAGGGGAAAGGGGTTCAGATTTGTTCACATGAGGGGGCTCCATCCCCAGGAGCGCCACTTTGGGTGCCAAAATGATGGAATTTTGATAACATTTTAAAACTCTTCTAATAAACTCGATGGCCTAGAGCTTAATGCTTTTGTATATGGAAACTTTAGGGCACGAGGAACACGTTTGTTCAAGGCATGACCTTGGTATCAAAGATAGGTAACATATTTTGTTTTACGCAAAAATGTTAAAGACATAAGAATGACCAGCTGTGGTATCTGAAAAAAAACACACTTGCTTTGATTCAATAGATATGATGTTAATCGCGCTGTTTTCGATTTTTTATTATCTTAATTAACAAAACTTAGTCGATTGCTTTGGTTGTCTATTTTCATTGGGCTCATTAATTATGCATAGGCGTTATCCCACCACCATGCGCGATGACTTATTTATTGTTGAATATAGCACAGGAATATTGAGAGACAGGTAGTTACACCGATTTGAGTACACACTATGTACACATTATCTGATTAGGGTGGACAGTATTAAAGTTTAAAAGTAGCATCAATGCCAGTGCAATAAAAACACAGGTTAAATTTATATCATGATACACCTATAAACTGAATGGCCTCTGCCTGATAGCGTAAACAAAAAAAACAATAACGCTATTTAAATTTCTGTCCCGAGCAATATTAAACACGCAAATAGGAAATCAGTCACATATATCTTGTCACCGAAAGCAACATTTGAAAGTACTTTATATATTATTGATTTATACATTTATATTTACCAATTGTATCGTAAAGTAATTTCCGGTTTCTTTTTTGTGGAATCCGTCAAAGTTGCTGGTATACAGCGACTCGATTTTTTGCTTTTGACATTTTTCAGGTCAAGCTGGGGTTGTATGAATATGGGAGGCTTTGAATTGATGTGTTGCTGTGTACTATAAAAATTCAACATACTGATACAAAGTGCAGAAATTCGTGAAAGAAACATAAATACGGACATTTAAACGTTGTTTTTCGTGTTTTATTGAAGGATACTAAATAAATTATGTAACAACTGTACAGTGTGATGTTTGACACGAAACCTTAGATCCTATGTCTTTAATTATATAATAACTATAGGGCAAAGAAGTCAAGGTTTGACCCTCAGGTAAAAAAGTACTAAAATGGAAACATTTTACTTATAGGCCTTTTCGAAGCCGCTATAAAGAAAATAAATTTACAATTTACACATCGGCAAAAAAGAGCCAAAGAATAGGGGAGGTTATATGATAGGTAATGAGCGATACTTCTTTTAAGTAAAGCTCTTTGGGGCTCCGAAGAGGATAAACACAACAGGGAGACTCGATCACGGGAGGAAGACACGATTCTTTTTACATAAAAAAAAACAAGTACAGAGTGTATTTAGTGGTGGGGTATAATAAACATTTGTAAAAATTGTAATATATATAGAGCAAGGAGTGCAAGAATATGAGAATCGAATTCAAAATAGCGAGGGTGTTCAAGTAGCATAGTGGTTAAGACGCTCGCTTCTCACCAATGCGGCCGGGGTTCATTACGCGGTGTCGTAAGTGGGATAGTACATGATCGCAAACCTGAACACGTGGGTTTCCTCCGGGCCACTGGTTTCTTCCCACAGAAAGTATCCACTCGCTCTACCATCCGTGCCAACCAGAGAGATTCCGACATACGTTGTAATAACTTGTATTTCAATCGTTGTAAAATAAATAAAGTTTAAAAACCAAATAGCGAGAAAACGAGACTGAAGAATACGAGATTGTTACATGTAGATCGCGAGATAAATTGTATATAAAAACAAGAACACTTCGCCAGAATACGAAACATTAAGAGACCCATTTGGCCTTAACATCCATCTGGTTTTGCATTTGAATACTTTTGACCCTAGGGTCACGCCTTGAACCAATTT
>JAUMGZ010012230.1:0-10158 GCA_032359645.1 Pododesmus macrochisma | reverse complement strand
TTTTCATTAAATATTTAGTTGTGAATACAGTTGATAGTTGTTCGAGTTCTACGTTCTCTTTTCATCAAAATATTTGGTATTAACAAGATACAAATTCCCATGCTCTCTTAATCCATTCCGACATATTCGTTTTATTTAACACCCACCATGCTCTCACACGAATCATATCTAATCTCTCAGTTGATATTTCATATGCAATTTTTTTGTCCTTATAACGTTTTCTGCAAATTCTCTGACTGTCAGTCTGTGATAACAGTTTATGACGTCGCACATACTTGTAATAACGCCCGAAGAATCCTTAAGAGATGGGCGTCCAGTCAAATTTTCATCATTTACAAAATCGCTTCCACTTGAAAAACGAGTGTGCCACTTAAAAAGTCAACCCTCATGAACCGTTTTCACGCTCTGAAGATTTTTTCATAAATTTAAACATCTCTGTGTCTGTGTGTGTGTGTTTTACTAACACACATTAAGCACATTTTGTATTATGTTTCGCTTCTCACACTAAAGTCTGACGCCGTCTTTTTCGGCGTTTCTAGAGACATGTTGTTTTCGGTTTTTATCGATTTCCCCGTGTTCTGGTAGGAACACAGCCATAACATTTGGAGAATATAGCGTCATTAAAACAATGACAGCATACTCTGAACGCTAATTTTAAAATGACACAATTTACGAGATATCTTTATATCAAATTATTGTTATGTTTAGTACTGCTCCGGTATACATTTACTGGTTGTATTAATTACCCGTGCATATCTTTTTTTTTTAATCCCAAATATACTGAAATATCAAAATATTTCCTCACATTTAATAACAAAAACACTATATGGTAAATATACATATTATAAAACGTCATATAACAACGCAATAAATGTGACAACCTACGAACTTTATAGACAACCCTCGTATGAACAAAATGGAAGAGTTAAACGCCATTTCCATTAAAATATTAAGCTATGAACAAATCCAAAGATAAACTGCTTCATGCACGAAGTGCGAAAGGACTCGAATGTTAAGAGAATTTCCAACATTTGGTTGTTCCGACAAATTCGTTGAACAATTTGTTTGTTTGTTTAATTAGAGCTTAACGTCACTTCAAGAATATTTCACCGATATCGTGACAAAAGACCAAAAGAGAAAAAACCAAAAGATAGGGAGAGAAGCGGCGACAGGAACGGGGAGATGAAAGTAACAGAAATAGTTCAGAAAGGCAGATGAGCCCAAGCAACGGTGTTTCCGCCTACTCTTATATCGAGCTTTACATGGGGATCTTTATCGTGACAGGGGATTGAAAATCCCTGTACACGGGACCGCCAGCTAAGCGTCCCCTCTGAAGGACGTACATATATTTTTTGGCCTCTACCTTTCAACCTGTCTGACTTGGGTGACCCTACCAAAAACTCAAGATCCCGCCAGCATAGCTCTCAATGTCATCGAGACACTCAAACCTCCCTACCACGATAAGATGTCTAGCACAGGGGAACACTCGTTGATCAAACCGATATACGTTTTCGTGTATGTAATACATATTTATAGCACGTAGTTTATTTATTATTCAAATATAAAATATAAATATGCTTATTGAATCATGATTAAGTTAAGTTCACGAGGTTATAATTAATAATGGTTGGGCCTCCTAAAAGTTTAAACAAAAAGCTTCGCAGTTTTTAATTTTGCACGTACACCAACACTTATAATTCATAAGCTTTACAAAAAGCGATTCAATTCTTTAATGAGACATAGCTTCATTTTTGGAAGAAACCCTCAACACTAACATTCTGATAGTTCATTCAATAGTATATGTGACTGTATGGCGAGGTTCTCTAACATATTATTGTTTTTCTTCTGGTAAATGTTGATATTACAATTATCAGTGGCCAGTTTCAGTTTGCAGTTTCGCACTTCAAATGCTCAAGGTGTACAACGTCCACTGTTTCAACTCTTCAATCTAAATTGTTTACCAAACATTTAACTAAAATAGTAAATAAATCAATCCTGCTTCTTGAAATTTTTGTGAAAATATAACTGTAAAGATTTTTCTAATAACTTAATGATTAAAAAACAAGTTTGTTCAGTCATCACTGCGAACGGAAGGGAGGCGTCAACAAGATCAATAGATTCTGCTCCCAATGGAAGAGACTAATCATACTACGGTCTGCTTATTAATCCATAAAAAAAACCAATTAGTGACGTGAATGTCACATGATAGGCCCTTCTGACGAGTGGTTTGCATGTTTTTCCATATTTTTTTCTGATATCAACAAAGATCTTATGATAGCATAGGTCGTCACCGGGTCATGGTGATTTACAAAACCACGTGATAAGTAACATTTCCGGCAACCGCACGTGCTAAGTATTGAATGGGGAGCTGACAAGATGACAATTATCTTTGCTGGAATTATGAATAAAAAAGGTGATTTTTTGTCGCGGGTAATAGGCTTCATTGTTGACAGTTTGTCTCGTAGTATTTGCTTACAGTTAATCAATGTCTGTGATATAAACAGAAACAAAAACCGACTATTTAAAGTAAATTAAAACGTACTTCGTCACAGAATACCAGTTAATTGATGACGTGTATGACCGATGGATGACCTATGCCATCGGCGTTGTACCGACAAATTATGTTCTGGTTTTATAATGATATTCAATATATTTTTTTTAGTCGATTTAAACGCCGTAAACATGTTTCATACATCCCGGGAATTATAAGCGGTGTAGATGTCGTTACATATTTGTTAATAATTTTATCATTCAAAGAAAGCACAATTCCCCGAAGACGAAATTAAGCCAGTGACTGTGATAAATCGACCACGTGCTGAAAAGTAAATCTCGGATAATTAGATTTAAACAATAGAATGTAATTGTAGATGTCTTGGACTTTGTCATGCGCAAAGAAAAATAATAAAGTAAACAAAAATGCGAGAATTTTATCATTTACGTAAAATAGGATCAGATCAATAAAAATCGGAGTTGTTTTCTTGTTTATTTCAGAATACAGTGAGCTACTTCTCTTTTGCTTTATGAAAGACTTTAAGCAGTTTCTGCGAAGGATTGTATCGATGTATCGAGTAAATTTACCAGTTAATTTCTTCCATCCATTCAATGACATAATCAAAGTAACCACGATTACTTCATGTGCGATCTAGGGTCCTACAAACAAAATCATGCATAAATATTGTACACTGCCTTTTACACTTATATCGTAAGGAATCGAATCCAGCGCACATAAACCTAGCTCTGTACCATACGAGCTGTTACAGGGAAGTTAATCATTTAACGTGGATAACCTTTAGAATGATGTTCATTGTCGCCATTTTCTAATGCCCCCTTTCCGTGCCAGTTGGGATAAGTAACGCCTACATTAAAAGTCCGTGAGGAAATTTCATGTCTTGCACCCCGCAATATAATTGTTCAGCTTTAACAGTACTCTTGAGGTGTGCGTTTTATACCAGCTTGCAGCTTTTAGTATACGTTATAAGAATTATTTTTGACAAATTACACGCTTATCGATTGAAGGTAATCAAAAACTACACCACGCGCGTATCATAAAGTAGTAAATACGAAAAACCAAGACGATAGTCTAAAGCCGCGGACATAGGCAACACATGGACAACGTGGAACGGACATAGAAGACAGGAAACATTACAAATTTCTAATACAAAACCAGGTTAGGGTATGCTACATGTATATGGTTTCCCACAAATAAAACGTTTATCACCAGTATAAACATGAAACTCCGCTGAAAATCGTATAAAACATATAAAGACAAAACGTATGTCGTACATATAATCACATTTGTAATATCTCTAACGAGAATTGAGAGTTTAATGACCTTTTTACGTTTTATTCTTACTCTTTGTTTTTTTTGGTTTCTCTCTATTATAAGAAATAAAATATGTTTATTTTCTAAGCTTTTCTATTAAGTAGTTTATCATTAAAGCGATAAAATTGACTGTTGAAGTTGCAACTTGTATGTTTGCGCCAATATAACTTTGGCAAACCAATAACGAACAAGTCGATTAACGTGAAGCAAATTCTGATTTCTGGGGCTCGCGACGAGAGTGTCTCACACAGGGTATTGGCTCTCTCCTATAAAAATCCTATTTCTCGGAGTAATGTTTCAGATTGCATTTTTGTATTCTTATAACTTGGGTGGTTGCCTCTGCCGGTGGCCTTGCCCCGAGGGTAACCATTGCTTCCGGACACTTGTTATACTGAACTTTTCACGAGAAGCTATTGCTGGATGTGAGGCACGCCGTCATTTATTCACGATTCATAACGTTCTGTCGGTTATTTGTTTTAGTTTTGGACCTACGAAGATACAGTTTCATACTTACTTGTATTCTAAATTGTTGTGTTTGATGCATATTTAGGCTTTTTGTAAGTAGGTCAGTCAGTCAGTCTGTCTGTCTTTTGGTAATATTTAGTTCTATCTAAATTATAACGTCACCTTTGCTGATGAGAACTGGGTTATTCGAAATACGTGTCCAGAGGAATACGTTAACAATTCCTGTTTTGACTACGCGCACATTTTGAATGTTAGCAAGACACTTTTGTATTAATGTTGGGGTGTGGATTTTGTTCATCATAACCATCTTGATTTGTTGTCACAGTTCCCATCTGGGGATTTACCAAAGTCTGGTCTATTCTATTTTAATTTTCTCATTAGCGTCCATTCAAAACAGCTGCTTCGAAGCAAGATCTGAGGTTTGCGACGAGGGTGTCTCACACAAAGTATTTTGGCACTTTCCTCGTATAAATATCATATTTATCGGAGGCATGTTTCAGATTGCATTTTTGCATCCTACCCATTTATACTTGCAGTATTAGCAACTCCCTAAAAGAAGTAAATTACTGGAAGTGATGGATGCTCCCCAAAATATGCTTGACATAGGAGTTCTTTTCGTCAATATTTTTTGTCAATCTTTCAGTTAATTTTTTTTCCTACCAATTAGTGGCTACCTGTACAACTAGGTTAATATGGCAATGGTAGATTTTGAAATACTTGCCCTTGTGTTTGGGTTAGCAAAAATCCCCTAGGTAGACAATTAAATTCATGGCAGAAAAAGAAAACTTTTTATCGACAAGGGCATTACCTCAGCTTGTACCAGAGCAAGAATTGTGGTTCTTGCACACTATGTGTCACCTACATATCCTATACATGTTTATCGTTTATCAAGTTTCATTAAATAAAATTTTAAATGCATTCGACAAGCAAAAGTTTTCTTTTAAAGGGGAGATGATTCTGGGTATAGTAGACCAATAGTTGTGATTCGGGTGCATTGCACACCGTCTCATAGTGCTCATCATTGTTACCAAATGTCCTAAAAATATTTTAAAATTTTTAAAAGTTATGCTCCGAACATGCATATGTGAAAGAATTAAAAAGTACTCCTGTTATAGGGGAAACTACTATGGGTATATATGACCAAGAGTTGTGGTTCTTATGCACTGCACATCTTCTCATAGTGCTCATCCTTAATTTGTACAAAATTGCATAACAATATTTAAATATTTTAGAAATTATGCTCCGACAAGCATGTGTGACAAAATGACCAAGACACTTCTGCGTATGGTTGATGTTTTTGTGTTAAAGGGGAGATAACTATGGGTATAGTTGGCCAAGAGTTGTGGTTCTTGAGTACTGCACACCGTCTCATGGTGATTATTATTTGTACCAAATGTCATACGACGGGTGGCCGGACGGGACGGACGGACGGACAAAGCGACGACTATATGCTCCCCGAAATTTGTCGGGGAGCATGACAATGTCCAATTACAAAGTCTAAACAAACAAAGCCTAATGTTAGCAAGGAAAGCTCGTTTTAAGTACAATGCATAACTTTAAATCGCTTATACTAGCGTGCGAATCGGAGCGAGTATAACGACAATACAAATTATTTCATCGTAATGTCCACTACGACAGCATGTCAGCTCGATAGTACGACAATCCAAAAAGTTCATTTTGTCGGTACGACAACTTGAAATGATATAGATAAGCCACCATTGTTGGCTACATGTCATTATTTTAAATTGTGTGCCAAGTTGCCCAATGTACAAAATTACTTATAACATGATAAATGACAGGATGCGACCAAAAACCGGGACGAATTTTTTATTCCGTTTAATGTTTTGGATAGGGATCGAACCCTCAAAAAAACTTAACAGGTTGTTCGACCAACAAAAAAGGAGATGTGCATATTATTTTGTTGTCCAGGAGAATAATTTCACCAAAACCCATTGCCTTTTCGGTATTTAAAATATGACTCTCTTGCACATTTTATCGGATACAAAGATCAAACCTGTTCTTTCTTCAGAACACGTAATCTAGTTATTAAGATTATTTCTACATGCAGGTACATACACTTTCCAAATTTTGTTATCGTTTTCCGAACTTTTTATGTTAAAGTTTGAAATGTTGCTAACATTGACTTGTTCTGTAAATTGAAGTAATCCTGTGCAAAGCTTTATTTTTAGAATACAAAAAGACATTTTTGTTTATAAAACTAAATCTTTCTAACGTTTATGCTCATATGATTTTGATATTACTTACAGCAACTTCACATCCCTCCCTACGAAAACCATTTTTGTTTTGTGCATGCAATTATTATCATATTTACATCCTGTGAACAGCCACATGGCTCAAAAGCGATTTGCGTCAACATGTACAGGATCTTAGATATGTGATATGGAGATAAATAAATGCCAAGAATGTGACAACGTCTTCTTTTGATAAGCTAAGGTGGAGTGCACTGAAACTGCAATTAAGGGAGAACATCATTATATGTGATGTCGAGCTAATTGTGTGAGACGTACGGGGAAGGTTGCATCAGGTGTTGAATTTAAAGGTGTGAAAAAAGAAAATATGTACATTTAATATGTCAATGTAAGTTATGAGACACCTTTTATCTTTCGTTTAAGTCATAGATGAATCCAACCGAGCATGTTTATAGAGTAGTACAATACAATTGTTATAGAGTAGTACAATACAATTGTATCCGTTTAAATTTAATATTTTCTATATCACCCGTTATAGAGTAGTACAATACAATTGTATCCGTTTAAATGGAATATTGACTATATCACCCGTTATAGAGTAGTACAATACAATTGTATCCGTTTAAATTTAATATTTTCTATATCACCCGTTAAAGAGTAGTACAATACAATTGTATCCGTTTAAATGGAATATTGACTATATCACCCGTTATTTAAGCATTGAACTGCTTTCAGTTGGCATTCATAGAACTAGGAAAAGCAGAAGAAAAATTGAACAAGTCGAATCAGTGCTCTTTGTCAAAATTGTTGGGTAGAGTTAATTCCAACTACAACCTACCATGCGTGGTAGACGTTATTCTAGATTTTGCAAGATAAGAATGCATACTAACTTATATGCAAACAACTGTATAAATGGAATCAACAGAACGAGAGACTACTGCGTCAAACAATGAAGCACCGGAATGTAATTAAAATAACATTTCTTTACCTTCCTTTGGCTATGTTAAATACATGTAGCGAAACGGGCCTAAACTTTCTACGGAGCTGTTATATTCGTTACCATGTTGAGCTTTGCAAAATTTGTTACGGTCACGTGTTTAGTAGCCCTGAAAAACGGAGAACAGGCTTGAACTTTGACAACGACTATGAAGAATTCTGTCTTATTTATGTTATATTCCGTTGTAGATGTATATTCTTAGTTTACTACAATCTATGCTGAGTAATATGTGTTATACATGTCGTTATAATCAATCATATTATACATAAACCGTCATTAATAGCAGCAGAATATACAAACAAGTCAAACAAATGAACTAATACCACACATGATCATGGTAATAATAGAAATATACCGTCGAAGAACAAGTAAAATTTATATGTTTGTGCACATGCTTCTAAAAACTATATGATATTTTCTGAAGTACACAACGAATTAACTTTAATAGTTTTTTGATGAGCGCTACATGTATGTTTTAACGTAAAATTATGCCGTGCTACAATTATAAAGTACATGTCCACTGATCGGGCCAGCATTAATACAACAAAAAACATTAGCTTTAGCCAGCACGCGCATTCACGTGATGTTTGTGTTTTGTGTTGATGTGAGCGAGTGAGATATAAGATCGATATGTTTTTATTTTACTTTTCCTACTATACGTCAGATGACCACAGAGGCAATAAGACGCCTATCTCAGTGCTGAAGAGCATACACAGACTTGTGATGTTGCCTCGTGAACTCTACTCACTGAAAATGCGTTGAAATGAGTATTGAACTAAGCATGGTTATTTCAGAATGCTCATTATGTTTTAAATGACGGTTTGATCATTCCAAAACAAATTTTTACAGACAAAAATATTATTTATAAATATACTGAAGTAGAAACAACAAACTTATTATTACAAGGAACAAAGGATATATTCTTAAAAATACGCCTACAATAGTTAAGGGATTTGTTCCCTGCTGTATTAAGGATTGAATATTACTCTAATAGTTATTTCTGTACCTCGTAGTCTGCTTGGATCAAATATAAAGACAATGTAATTCGTGTGTCAAAGGAGCGTGATGCTTTATAACGTGATAGGCGGTAAGTAAATTTATTTAAAGTTGCTATACTTTAACAAGTTAAATAGAAGAAAAAAACAACATAGAAAAAAAACCGGATTGCGTCGAAAACATACTTAGGCGACATATGTTTTCTATAGATGAATTTACTTCATAATAATAAGTGCAACGCGACAAGACTAGAGACAGAAGCAGAAAAAGAAGAATTGAAAATCTTTGATCATTATGAAGAAAAAATGTCAATAAACAAAGTGACAAAAAATCAAATTAATTTTTGCACTGTTTATGCTTGGCGTCAAATTACCAAATTTGGCAGAGAATTTCAGTTTTGGGCAATGATGAAAATGCCTTCAGGATGGGCTTTGTTTGACGGAATCATAATGGTCATGTGTAAGGACACGTTATTGGCATAGTTTGAGTCATGGCTGTTGTTTCTGTTTCACATTCAATAAATATTCAATAGTTCTATTATCGAAATCTCGTTTACCCGACAGGATTTTCATCACGTGACATTGCGACACAAAATATACACTCTTCTTTCGATAAGCAATGGCTGTGGTGACCAGTTACTTTCTTAAAATTATAAGATTTTGTTATAGATTTTTCACCGAGATACTTTGTTTTCAATTTTTGAGTGTAAAATTATCACAGAAAATATTTATAATTTCAAAGAATACGCGAATCTTTTAACTGGAAAACTTCTTGCAAAAGTACGTAATGAAACTTTCCATAAATACAGTGTTGCAACACTTGCCAAAAGAAATTTGAGGCTCTTAAACAAAGTTATGATCCCCATATGTCAATCTTTTCGTCACTTTTACTGATATTTTGACTGGACTTCGATAAACTTTTGCCAATGAATGTACTCATATGTTAAGTTACATGTATACTGTAACGTGAAACTGTGTATTCAACTTGTTAATTATGAACATTATAGGACACGGGTCTTTCATACGTAACTGAATATTATTTACTTAAAACATAGTTACTTTAACACTAAATATGCAAAAATCAAAAACTATATGCGTACGGTGAAAAATGAATTTGGATTTCGATTCATTGTTTTGTACTTAAACTTTGTTTTTACTAGCACCCGGAGAAAATCACCTTATTACTGCACACGTTTCTTTCGAAGATGAGAAAATGAAATCTGGTATCATCGAGTACCGAACTCTTGACCTTAATGGTAACATGCAAGAGATCTTAAGATGAAACTGTCATGACCTCTTGTCCAAGACTCTGATAATATATTTTTTTAATTGCCTATTGTCGTTATTTATACATGACTTTTTTTCTTTATAAGTAGCTCAAGCCATTATTTGCGTGTCTTTATTGCGTGTAAAAATAACGCCCCATCCCTTACCTACACTTCTATGAAAGTCTTTCAACAGCTTTTGTATAAAGTACGATAGAGTACACCCAAACCTGCCTTAAAAGTAACCCCATCTTAACAACCACCTTTAAAGGCCAGAATTTTTAGATCTTTTTTCTGCATATTTCAACTTCGTTGAACCTGTATTGAAAGGCCACCTGTCTTTAAAGGACACTTTTCTTGGTTCCCTTGAGTGGTCTTAAAAGACACATTTGACTGTATTTCA
>JAUMGZ010012229.1:0-20273 GCA_032359645.1 Pododesmus macrochisma | reverse complement strand
ACAAGTAATAAATTGCATATCAAACACCCATTCTCATCTAAAATTACAAGTAATAAATTGCATATCAAACACCCATTCTCATCTAAAATTACAAGTAATAAATTGCATATCAAACACCCATTTTCATCTAAAATACAAGGAATCAATTCCATATAAAAACACACAAAAACGTTCCATGCACATTTGTCTTAATTTTTGTTTTATTTTTGTAAATACATTTGTATATCTTTGAACATTTGTTCACAAATATGTTGGCAAGAGATTGGATTAGTCAATACCGGATTACCAAAACTTTATGGAGAATAGTTATATAGGACAACCTAGGTAGAGGCGTATGAGTGTGGTGTCAAGTGACCAACCCAAACTCAAGGATGTAGTTCTATGTGATGCTTATATACCCTTGAAATTTTCAAATGGGGAGAGTTATAAATTTTATGTCACTTAAGTTTTAAGAAAGAAATAATAAGGAAAATATGAATTTTCATTGGAGGAATGATATGAGAATGACTAAAATTTCAGATTTTAAATAGGTAGTGTTGTTATTTATAGGGGAGACTTGGCAGGTATGGCTTATATACCTGTTGTATGACTGCCACTGTCACTTGTGGGACTCTGCAAGGCATCACAGTTCTCATGGCCTGTACCTGTCAATATGAAACAATATACCTGTGATTAACTGGAAATATTTCGCATGCAACAGTTAACAAGCATCTATCAAAATGATGTTGCTGTCTCAAGACTTTATCAAAACAAATGTACCTTGCTGAAGACTCCCTATGTTTATTGCACAAGCAAACTTAAACAGAAAATGCTTATATTGTTCATAAGAGTTGGCTAGTGAAAATCAAAAAGAAAGCATGTACAGATAGATGGACAGGCAAAATATACTAACACCGAAATTTCAAAAGAGTTGGAGATAGCTTGAACAAGCTTAGCAAATAAGAAATTTGCATTAAATATATATTCACGCACATAATTAACATATCAATCAATATTATACATTTGTTTATGAGTTGGAGGTCAACATGTGTTATGTTGGACCTGAGGACAAAACTGTTACCCGAAGCTGAATGGCCAAAAAACAACAGTTTGATCCGAGGGTCCAACAAAACACATGATGACCCAAGACAAGGTACAGCTGCAGACGGAAGATGACATTATTGTTACTCCCTAGATGTATTTAGCTATTGCTCACTGCTGAAACGTATGGTAATGAGCTATGATGTAACAATCTTTTGTGCGAACATCTGAATTATTGGACTTTTATTATATAGAATTTATATAAGAGATTTTACTGTAAAGGCATAACAAAATGTAACAGTATCCATCTATATTCCAAAACTAACCCGTGTTTGGTTGACAATTATCCACATTCGAATCACTTCTTCCACGGTCATGCTTACAACAACTATCGCCTGAGCCACTACTGTTCTGTGTTATTGGTCTAAACACATGCTCCATTCCACCATTGACAGGTCGCCCGGCAGCATTCCCTGCATTGATGAGCGTGGTCGTGGCATAGGGAGCGACAGGGTCTTTTTTCTGGTAGAAAGTTTTCATCTGTGGAACATTGTAGATATTCTGGTCCTGAAGTTCCATGTCTTTGTCCAGTAGGTTAGATACCTCAGGAGATAAACCACCAATTCCTATATAAGTATAAAGACTATGTTGTAAGGGTCAAATACCTTTACTTATATAAACAAAATCTAACAGGAGAAATAATTACTTTGCACTACTTATACAGATACATGTGTAATGGAGAAGTTTGACCTTTTTCAAATGAAGACTAGATTAATATAGAATCATTATATTCATGGAAAAAATTTGATTATGTTGGAAATATTTTACCTTGTTTTATTGGCGATTACGATAACCCTCTACAGGGTTTGTCTAAGTGTATTAAGTCACAGATGGGTGCCATTTACTGTGATATTTCAGTATCAATCAAAATGCAAAAAGAATATTATGATAGCAAATAAGTATGACATTTGTATGGAACATTACCTGTACTGGTGTTGACATCCTTCGCTCCGTAACCATTCCTGTGGAAAGAGTTTGTGCACGTGCGAGTATCTTCTGGCTTGAATGTCGGCACTGAAAGTAATATTGCAAACAATTGATTAAGATTTCATGCAAAATTTGTGATATTACTGCTTTTGAAAACAAAACTTGTAAAAATGTATTTATTTGACATAAATCAGATCAAAATCTAATCTACAAACTTAAAACCAATTCAAAACAAAATTAGGATAAATACACTTACTGCTATATAATCCATTTTGTAACATCTTTTTCTTGTTTTTGCGTTTACGACATATCCAGATTGTAAAAATACAGACAGCGATCCACACTGTACCTCCAATGGTACCAATCAACATTCCGATGAACCACGGCTCCTTCATAATATTGGGTGGCTCTGGGCCTATAAATATATGGTTTTTATTTAAAAACATCCCATTTTTACATTAGTATCATAATTGTTATAAAGTCTAATTTCTGTGTTTTCAAGCATGAATGTGTAGCATGAAATGAGACACTGAGTGTATTCAAATTAATCTCAAGCAAAAACATCATTAAATAAATGTCCATCTTAATTATAACTAGAACACTGCATGTCGAACAGGGCCAAGAGTAAGGATGCCATACTAAATTCAATGACAAGTTTGAATTTTGTTGTTGAAAATAATCTTTAGACATTCAAAAGGCACATCTACATACCCTAATGAATGTTTGGCTACAATTCAGAGTAAATATGATCATTGATTAAGAAAGGCTGATTACAAGAAAACTGTTGTGGTCCTGGTCCTGGTCCTGGTCCTGGTCCCCCCCACCATATTACTAAATCTCTCGTGAAAATTTAAGTTTTTTTTTTTTTTTTTTTTATTTTGACATTCAAAGGCCAATCTACATACCCTACAGAATGCTAGGCTACTATTTAAGGTATATTGGTCCAATGGTTAGAGAGAAATGCTGATAACGAGAACTGTTATACCCCCTCCCCCTTATTTAATCTCGTAAAATATTTTCAACAACAACAAACTTTAGACATTCAAAACTGACAAAAGGCACATCTATGAGGGACCTAATCATGAAATCATGTTAAACCACAATGGATGATCAGCTATGTGTGAAAACTCGTGAAAAACACATCCAACATGACACAACTTGAAGTCATTAGTTTATTTGACAACGAGGTGAAACTTGTCCTTCAAACAAATATTACAAGTTTGTTCACTACCCTTACCAACAAGGAATGCTTTGCTGTACACGCCTACACCTTTCCTATTCCGAGCTGCTATCATGACTGTATAGGTAGTTGCTGGGTCTAGACCCTGGATTGTCAGTGTGTTGGCCGTACCATTAGTTCTAGAACTACAGTTGTGTCTCTTGTTGTCACTCAGACAGTATATCTGAAAGCATAGAGAGATAAGTAAATAAATGTCAAGTGTGTAAAAATTTGGCCTCTATGTTAAAAGTCAGCTCAACACCTTATCATGGTAGAGGGGCTTGCATGCCTTGATGACCTGGATAGCCAAGTTGCTTGGAGCTTATTTTCCTGGTAGGGTCACTCAAGTGGGACAGGTTTTAGTAGAAATGGTCAAACAAAGACCAACATATATCAACAATTCATTTGTTTATAAAATACCTCAAATCTTTTTTTAAACAAATCTATGCTACAAAATCTTTCTTTAACCAAGGAAGAACAATAGGCTATACATACCTCATAACCTTGAATGACACCGTTCCTTGACACTCTAGGTGGTGGGGACCACTGTATAAACATGGTGGTATCAGTACTTTTATGCATGATGATGTTGTCGGGCGGAGCTCCTGGACGTGAATCAAGTGTCTGTATTTTCATTGGAGAGCTGCACTGACTGTGAACATCGTGGCTGTAGGCCATGACACACACCTCGTACCACATATAACTCTGGAGCTTGGTCAATGTGAACTGTCGATAGCCAGGACCAACTGACTGGGCGTACTTCTTACCACGAATATTCTTTTGCATGTCAATAAGCTCTGTATAGTGAATCTCAAATCTGTCAATCAAGGAGTAAGCTTTCTCAACCTGTAAATACAAGAAATGTTAACATTACACAACTTCATTAGTATTATTCAAATTGAATTATATGTTTCTGTGAACAAAATCTTTTTCTGATGAAGTTATATTAGCAAGTGATACATGCACCCAGTATAGGTAAAGACATCATATAGAAACACATTCATCAATTCATATGACGAAAAGGAAGCTAATGACAATTTCCCAAATCTATAATTTCAGAGGTTATGGAGTCAAACTCTGTTTATCTAGCCACCTCTGGAGATCATCTTTATAGAGCTTAAAAGAACATGAACTGTACTCACCGACCACACAACATAGAGAGAAGTAGCATTCATGGCTTCCCCCTTGATGATCTGTACCACTATTCCCTGTAGATCTTCATCATCCTGGTCAACATGACCTACGCCTTGTCCCTTTGGTGTCATCACTGAAAAAGTAAAAAGATATTTTCAATGGAGAGACACATATGTGACAGAGGGGAAGAAGGTCAAAACAGTCCAGTAATATGTTGGTTCAGTAAGGTCTGGACCATCTACTAAAGATAGTTTGTGAGAACTTCTTATCCTGAGGTTACTTAACATGTTGTTTGTCGATGTAACAGAGGGGAAGAAGGCCAAAACAGTCCTGTAACATGTTGGTTCAGTAATGTCTAGCCCATCTACTAAAGATAGTTTGTGTGAACTTCTTATCCTGAGGTTACTTAACATGTTGTTTGTCGCTGTGCTGCTATTTGGTCATCCATGTCAGGTTGTCGACACTTATTTTCTCTTGCACACACATTAATTTGCTATATATTCATGTTTATATGCAAACAGTAAATATCAACACAGAAAAATTCGCCAATTCTGCAAAATCCTCCATGTACTATCCTTTCTCTAGACACAGTTCTTAGTAAAGTAGCTTTAGTTAACAATCCCTTTTCTGAATAATTTGATCACTTACCGGAGGTTCTGACAGGTGTTGAATGTTCACTAGGAGGGCCCAGTCCATGTGAATTCTTGGAGCGGACAATAAAGATGTACGATGTGTCAGGTTTCAGACCATTGACAGTGTAACTTTCTTGCTGTACTGAATTAGAAGCCACCATCCAGCCCTGTAGCATAAGGAAATACAAATCAAACACATTACATCTAGATGTTTACGGTAATTGCAGAGAGAAGAGTCAGTAAATCCAAGAAAATGAGCTTATAGTGAAAATAACCATAGTGTCAATATTAACACAGCAAAAGAAAACAAACTTATATCTCAAATTTACATGACTTTCAGACAAATCTAAGAATGGTATAAATCACAATGCTGCAAGGTGTGGTTAAACCCTCATAATGAAAAGATGTTCTATCTCTGCATTTTGGATAAAATTCTCAAGATATCTGAGTAAATAACAAAATAAGTTACAGCAATTAACTTACCCCCATTGTCTCATAGCTGAAGTATTCCACCATGAATGAATAGACAGGAGAATCGCCATGGTTACTGCTTGGTTGCCATGACAAATGTACAGACCTGTCTGTGACATCAGAGACGAGAGGTATACTGGGAGGGCCGGGGAAGGAGGAGGCATCAGGAGCACGGTGATAGGAAGATCCCTGATGATGAGGTGACGGCTCTAAACACAAAAATATAATTTCTACTATGAAAATGTGCCAACTAGATCAAAAACGTTTAATGCAAAGAGAAATTTGCAAATTGTTTAACTAGAATTCATTGTTTCAACATTCTTAACTTCATTTCCAAAGGAAATTTTAATTTGTATCATAACTGTAAGGCTATGTATATTGTAATAAGATGGAAATACTAACCTTTGACCTGAAGCACAGCAGACCAAGATGTCTCCCCAGTTTCGCTTGTCGCCTTACAAGTATATGTTCCACTGTCAGATTCCCGTAATTCTGAAAGACATAAATTTCATATGTTTGAATATCAATTAATACAGTAAGCTCAAACTTATTTTTTTTGTTGAAAATTAATTAAGATTGAAAGTTTTACAGCAACATATCAAAACTCAACACATATATCTTACCATTTAACTGCAGGGTTCCAGAATCTAACTTCTTTTTTCGGGCATCATTCATGATGGCATAGCCATCTTTAAACCACTGTATCCTTGGTAATGGAGTACCAACAGCTTCACAGCGTAGAAATCCCACTTCACTGGTAGGAAGAGTCTGATTCTGGGGACCAATCTTGATGATGGGAGGGGGTCTGGGATCATTGGCTGTAAAACAAATATTTTTCTTAAAATAAAAAATTCAAATAACTGCTTTTCAAACAGAAAAATTAAGATGAAATGACAAATAACATTAACTGATATAAAATGATGTATTAGATCCTTGTATCACTACACAAAGTCAATATGAGTCAATATGTAAACAAGATTTTACTGGTTTGCGCTTAACAAATTCTTTTTTAATGTGAAAAAGTTTCCAGTTAATACTTGTGGACAATCTGTTGGTTTGTCGTGCTCCTCCCACCAACAAAATTGGTTGTCAAGAAAATATTAGGGAAAATGGCATTGATAACCATTAAACAAACACAGCACAAATTTACCGAGTTTGAACCATTAGTTGGTGCTTGATCATTTAGGTATGAAATTATTTGTGTTTATTTTAGTTTATACATTGCAAGGTTTTTCGCCTCACCTCTGACCTCCAAAGTCACCCTAGCAGTGACAATACCAAGTGTATTGAGGGCCTCACACTCATAATCACCAGCATCGGCCATTTCTACGTTTATTATTCGGAGCGTACCATCCGAGGTCACAGACAGTCGACCTCCCACAAAGTTCGGAAACATCAGGCTCTGGAAAAATCAAAAAATTAACATAGAATTTTTTCAAAGATGACTCATTAACTATAATATTTGTCGAAGATTGTTCCTAGCTTCAGAAGTACTGTAAATGCTTTAATTTAGTGGGATTAAAATTTAGCATTTCTAAATGATGAGGTAATGTAATATAATCATTTGCTGGAGTTTTAAAATAGGGAAAAATAAATAGCCACAAAATAAATGCACTTTCAGTATTGTGCACTAACAGTGACAAGCATGGTCAATTATCATTGGACATTTTCTAAAGCACACTTGTTGTAAACTAGATACCGAGTCTATGAATCATTCGGCTTACGTGTCCTCATTGTACATGTCACATTAGCGTTTTTCTGTAATTGAGTTGTCCTCAATGTGTTTTAACTCCACAGGGATGTGTTGTCCATGCTCAAGATACCACAGAACACCACTGTCCATCACCAGCAACAAGAAACATCAATATTGATCTTAAAGAGCTTCTTGAAATTTATCGTGTTATGAGTGTGGCAAAATTCGACAAAAATTTAATTATTGACACAATCGTCATCACGACTCATCAGAAGTCCCTTGGATCAGAGACGATTAATCATCCCAACATCAACTGTCAAGTGACATGAAAATACCCCTCACTAACAAACACACTGGTGACATTGTAACCCATGTCGTCATGACAACAACAACAGTAACATGCTTCTGGGAGCACATGTATTAGTATCAATGACAGCCATTTGTAAAGACACTGTTGATTAGTGAAGATTTTTTTTATCAATTTTTTTTATCTCAATGGAGTTAAAAGTATGAATCATGCACCACGCTCAACAGATGACATCAACTACTGCACATGCACTCTGGTATTATAATTCCTGTATTTAATTAGTGGAGGTTTCCCTTCATGGAGGTGTCGAGATCAAGTTATATTTAATTGTGGGCAACAGGTCATGTGTGTAGAGGTGACATATTCCACGCTTCCTTCTTTCATTCTCAATCAAGAGATTTGCTTTCTCACAGTTAATGCAAGGCCATGGCTTCTCTTGAAGATTGCTTTAATATTTTAGATTTTTCCCACAAGTATTGGAATTTATTTGCTTTATCCAAGATTCAATCAGTTTTGATAAATTAATATTCATTTTCACACATGTCCACTTCAAAATTGAAAGTTTCATTGCAAATGATATTTCTAAATTAAAAGCTTTACACTTTCACAATCAATCAATTTGATCCTTAAAACTCTATAGCTGAATAATTTAAATTAAATTTGACTTTATAATTCAAAATGTTTATAATTACTATGTAAAGGATCAAGCAAATATAAGTACATCTAAGAATGTTACTGTAAACAAGAACAAAAATCTACAATAATCACAGAAAACTAAATTATGGCAAACAGCTGCCCAAAGTTGAATGTTGGAAAAATTCCTTTTTAGACTACAAGTCAAACAACAAACAACTGTACATTGTTTTAATGCAATGCTTCAATAGATCAAGTTTTCTAGCTTGTGTCACCCACACAGATGGTTTACATGCTGTTTTTCTTATTATCTGGCTTTCTAGCAGGTCTCACTCACACAGATGGTTTACATGCTGTTTTTCTTATTATCTCAGCTTTCACTCACACAGATGGTGTATGTGATATTTTTCATGTTATCTTGACTTTCTAGCAGTTTTCATGCACACCTATTGTTTTGATACACTGGCGTTTATTTTTTAACCTTACATTTTTGGTAGGATTCCTTGGTGCCTTCTTGCTCCAGTAGACATCTGGTACTGGGTTGCCAATCACAGCGCAGGGAAGGGTTGCAGTTCTCCCGACTGCTACGTATGTATCTTCTGGTTTAACCTCGAAAACAGGACGATCTGTTACAAGAAGGGCCAAATTGAATTTATGAAGTTACATTTTTAACTTTATAATTTTCCAAACATAAAACCAAGACTAAATCTTATTTTCTTTAAATTTTCGAAGAAAAGAGCTAATCTTAAGAGCCTTTCCATCATTCTGGTGTATCAATACATGGTTTATACCAACATAAGACAGCTCACTTTTAAAGTGACATATTATGCGAGTTTAGAAAGTAAAAGTTTCACTAATTGGTATGGTTAACTCCCAGTCTGTGGCCTTGGCACATTTCAGAATTCAACTTTTCCTACAGAATTCCACCTGCCTATTTTAGTTTAAAAAAATGCCATAAACACATCATTAATTCATAGTTTAAATGTTTCATTGTGGGTTCTCACTTGACATACTGGTACATAAGATTTTGGCACATATAGAACCATTTCAGTAACTCCTCCACTGTATAGCTCATAACATTAAGAAATACAGGTGATTTAATTAACTAATTCTTATTTGTATCAATTAACAAAACACATGTGTTAAGTGACACTTGGCCACAGATGCCTCATGTTTGTGTACATTTTATACATACTTTACATGTAATAGCTTAATGTCCTAAAAGTGAAAAATAGCCTATGAAATAAATATGTCACTAGACTGCTGAAGATAAATGGCTACCAAAACATTTACTTGATTGACAATAACACTAAACTGGCACATCCAGGACACACACATATTACTCTAAATATAAAATTGTGCAATAATTGACTATTTCAGTAATTCTAGGGGACAAATTATACAAGTAAATTTTAACTTGTGTTTCACAGTGAAGATAATTCCAAGTGTTAATTCATGAAGTTAACTCTTGGCAAGTTTTGATGGAAAATGCTCAAGTTACTGACAAATGGTGAAACTTATGCTTAATTTCAGTAAACTCATGTTCAAGGACAAATTCACAGACTTGAGAATAATGTCCATTGATTCTGATTGATGCAGGAAACAATTACCAAAAGAACAATATCTTTGAATTTTTTAAGAATATCAGCCAGTTATTAATCTTCCAAGAACGTCTGCAATACAAATGTTGACAGGTAGGTAATAAACTAGACTATGGAATGGTAAGTGTGGGAGTGACCTTCTATGCGATAGGAAGATGCATCCATATTTTCTACAAGGTTAAAAACACTTCTCACTTAGCACCCATTAATATGGCATTTATCTTTGTAACATGCCAAGGCCAAATTTGCTCTAGAATGTACACATCATTTTTTATCCTATTCCAAAATCATCGGTTAAATTACTTTGATTCTCTGAAGCATATGTTTGTCTCTTAGAAGAAGGCCTAAGTTATTGATGTGGTTCCAAACAGACATTACTTTCCAAATACTGCATTCTACATATAAATCACTTTGGCACTTCTCAAAACTGATCAAGATCAGAAAATAAACAAAGATCAATCGATATGTAACTGTATATGGTTGGCTAGGCTGAAAAAGACAGCAAATCTTAGAAATTACTTGTACTGTTAAAGTTACAGAAATTATTTGTATTGTTACTTTCATAACTTCTTTTAAGAAGAGTTCTTACATTCTACAACTAGAGTAGCGACTGCCTCTGTTGTCCCTACAGAATTCGTAGCCACACAAATGTACGTCCCAGCGTCCCCTGGCTCCACCCTCTCCATACGTAGGGTGTGGTCTGGTAGCATTCTCATTCTTCCAAACTTTAAACTCCCCCGCTCTCTCTTCCATTGCACATTCAATGGTGGATCCCCAATAACATCACAAGGAATTTCAACCGTTTTCTCTTCCTGTGTTATCAGGTCTACTGGTAACCGACGGAAACTTGGCTTCTCTGTAAACAAATAAAACTCAAAAACGTTACAACTGTCACTGTTGCAATATTATATACTATTAGCCTAGAAACATCATTATTGATTTGACATTATGCAGCAATCATTTTTTATCAACTTACAATTACATATAGCTACAAGGTGACAAAATGTCTTACCAGATAGTCAATTTAGTTGTTTTTACACAAGTTTTTCCTAACGATTTAAGAACACTTACCTAGTATAGTCAGTGTGGCTGGAGAACTCTCCACATCACCAGCTTTGTTACTGCTGGCCATGCATTTATAGTCCCCAGCATCTTTTTTACGTGTTGAGGTTATGACAAGGTCACCATTAGGTTTGATTTGGAAGCGGTTGTTGTTACTTGCTATGTGTATTGGTTCTGCTCCCTTCCTCCAGGAAACGATAGGATCTGGACCTCCTTGGGGTGGTTCACAATGAAATGTTACACTCTCTCCGGAGGCAACTGTCTGATCTTGGGGAGACACATGGAAGTCTTCCTTTAGAACTGAAATGAAATAGAGTGAATATTTTAATCTATGATTCCTGAAGAATAATTTGCATCAGAGTAGATGCTTTTGTCCTATTTACACATCTTTTGTTAATTAGATAAACAACAGTATGCATTGTTATATAACATGCATAAATATGATCAGGCCGGATCCATTCCGGACCTTTCCATATTCCGTAAATGCTTCTTTTCATGCACTGTATATCAAAGCTTCACAAGTAAAATCTTGGAATTACATCCTCCAAAAAGTGTTAAAGGGCAATAACTCTCACACATTTTTACAAACTAAAATCAAAGTGAGATATAAATTTTATTAATTGCTTTGTTAACTTAATGTTTTGTTTCATTGATGTCATATAGTTAAATAAGGCCCCTTATGCCAATTCCAGGCTAGAGTCTTTAACTCTTTTTCTTTTGCTCTGTGTATTTTGAGGGAATACCTTAGAGTATTACTCAGGTCACAATACACCATGTTTATCTATGGTAATCATCTTTAAGGTGCTATATATCTAAGCAGTTTCAACATATACCTATTTGATAACAGTTTAGGAGTTGACTTTTTAATGTTTTACTCAACTTATGCATTACATGCTGTGATATTTTTTATGACACGTAGCCCTCCATGACATCAGGGATACATGGTTACAACATTATCACATAATATGTAGTACATTCTAAAACCTCACACAAAGTATGGTGAAATGATCTCTCATATTACAAAGAAATGCTACTCAACTCAATCTGTAAAAGAGAAGCTGTAACAATATTGATTTCTATGGTAACTATTGCAAGTCTGTGTGAAGCGTTAAAAGAAACTTAGATCATGGTTAGTTTTTTAGCTCCCTGTAGCTTTAGCGATAGGCTCATATTGGATATTGTAATAAATTATGAAGGACTTTAAGGTACACAGATATAATTGGATGAATTGTATCAAAGATTAAACATGTGTACTTCAAAGTACACAAGACTTAACTTAATTTTTACGACAAGAACGCAAGCATTAAAGGGATTATGTTGTGTATATTCTTGGTTCTCAGGATGTTTGAAGATTGTAAATTGAACAGATAATTACATGATACTTTTTCCTTTGAAAGTAAATCCATATTTTCGAGATCTGAGAAAGCAGAAGATGATTTTTCGTTTTATTTCAGATAATGACCCTCACAGAGAGCTCTATCAGTATGATTTCATTCAAGTGTTAACACACTACATTACACTGTTTACAGAGCATGTGTTAACATGTCTATTCCTTCCAAAAGTCACACAATGGTCTTTTTTAAAAGTTTCTAATTGAAAATTTACTCCATCTTTTTTCATTAATAGAAAATTTCATTTGATAGAAATGTTGAATTTTTTCATTTTATCTTTAGAAAATAGAAAACGTCAACCCTTTTCAATTTGCAAAATATAGCAATAATGACACATACAACTTTAAAAGGGTCTGAAAATGGGTTAAGATTCATCCAATTTTGATAAAACCTGACAGTAGATTAGATAATTTTACTTACAGGCTAATTTCAAAGTTGCATTGCGACTGATGGCACTCCCATGAATATTGGTAGCATTACAGTAATAAACACCCACATCAGAATCCTTTTTAGAATGAGTGACGCTTAGAAAGAACAGTTTCCTATCTTCAAGAATTATGCGTTGTGAGGTCGGGTCATCCGGGTAAGTTATGACACGTTTTCCATTGCGGTACCACATGATTTTAGGTTTTGGGATGCCCTCTGCATTGCAGTCCAGGGTCTCCGGGTCATTGATGGAAAGGTATCCGTCTTTTGGATGTTCGGTGATCCGAGGATTGGGCAGGGCATCCTGTGGTGTGACAGCTGTAGAGATATAAAGTAGGACAATTTTAGATTAAGTTTCGAAGCATAAACACTGGCTAATACATTACTGTTCTGCAGGTTATAATATTATTTTCATAATAATTCATTTCTTGGAAACAGCCATATATAAAGATATATTTCAAGGGTATATAAAACTAGAATATGTAATGAAACTTAAGAATAGACTCTGTTTATGATTGTTGTCATGCCAACAGACTATACAACCAATCAATGTGTATGAGCACTGTACCAACTGAAATGCAACAGACAAACAAATGTAATTGACTCGAATGGGGATTCAAACCTAGAACCTCCTACTGAGTCCTAATTTTGGAAGTTCAAAGCTCTAAAAGGAACCAAAGTACAATACTTTCACAATCATTTGAGTCCTATACTTGTTTTAATCAAACACATAACAATTCTTTTTCAATGCACTGCGTGCAAACTTTGATCTGAATTTTCATTTATCATACCAATATCTGCAAATGAAAAGAATGTAACCGAATATAAAGCTCAAACAATTATTATGTTTGCTTCGTTATCATCCACAAGTTCAATATATAACCCAGTTATGTGACTAATGTCATAAGGAAATGATGAAGTACGTACAATTTATATTTCCTTGTCATTATATGTTTGTCCACATAGATCATCAAATCTCTCAAGAAATCACATGAATGAGAAAAAGCAGGGAAGCTTATAATTTTCAAACTATGGCCTAATAAAGAAGATTACCATCATTTCTTTATGACATTTATTTGTTGGTTTCCTTAGAATCTGTTGAAAGATCTATAAGAATCTTAAGAATGCCCTAAGGCTTGGTGTGGCCTTCACAGAATTCTGCAATCCTCCATTCCAACAACTCCAGAACATCAATATTGTAAGATGGACAGCAGTAATTTAAATTCTCACAGTATCTCCACTGACCAGATAATTGATGTGGGGTACAGTAAGGGATTATAAGAATTTTATTTTTTAATTTGTAAGCACTTTCAATCTATAATTTTTTTGTAACCAAGTTTCTCATTATCCCTCAGTGTACATCCTTCCATAATAAAACTTGTTAGCATAATATTAGTATCTTGAAGTTTACATTTTAAACCAACTCCCTTTGTGAGCCCCTCGATAAAAGTGGAATGTATTGACCAATCACTGCTTTATTTGTTTTAGCTAATTACTCCACTCATCATTCTGGGAGCAGTTATTTATCAAATGGTCGCCAGTACTGGTTGGTCATTAAGCACTGCAGCCATCTTTCTTGACCATAAAAACATGCTGTTGATCAAGGTCAACTTTGAGAGTTAGTGTATAAAGGGGAACCTTTCCCATATGTTGATTTGCAGCAATTCAACATAATTCTGATGTCAATTAGTAAAATGTTAAAGCATTACTTTGTCTTGTTTGTGCTGTTTGCAGGGCTGAATCGTTTTTAAAATTCTTTATATATCAGTACATCATTCATTGCTAAACAGCTTTAAATCTTCACTAAAGACTGACTTACAATAACAGTCTAACGAATGAGTGCCAAGTTATTAAACAAGAACTCCATTGCACCTTAATGTACACTAGGTTAAAACAACACTAAAAGTTCATTAGACAGAGATTTTTCTCTAAGAAATTTGGTCAAAATGCAGAAATATGTCAATATAATTATTACATAATTCTGAGCCAACCTAACTATACATGATGACATGAATGCAAAATGTGAAAAGCTTGATAATATGATGAGCTGATTGCATGATGTAGTTAAAAGTGCATTTCCTTGCTCTGCATGTGTAAAGACCCTACTATCTAATTAATTTATATCACTATGTATTATGTACAGTGATAAAACAGCTCCTGGTACCTAATTAGTCTGTGTGTATTAACAAGGTCACAGAGAGGCTTGATACTGGGGTTATCAACTATGACAGGGTTATCCGAGTCTTCAGAGTGTTTTATCAGGTAAATAGTGACAACTGCTCACCCATATAAAGACGTATCTAATATTCTCATGTATTGACAGATCGCCTATCTCCTAAAATAGAAATTAATTTGTTCATTTTCTTTCAACATCTTAAGAGCAGAATGAAATTCACATTATTTAGAATCTGTTTGCATGGATCAGTAGATGCAATTATTAACTCTGAACAAATTTTATAGTGCCATCTCAATGATATATTAATACAAGGATTCATGAAATGAAGAATCTCCAACAGGTGATGGTGTATCAGTAATCTACCATAATCCATACAAGTTATACTTGTACTGAACCAGCCAGTTTTTGTGCTTCCTGGACTTGTTTTCATCTTATGAAGATTTCAGGATTTTAATATCAGAAGTTTTAAATGAAGTCTCAGTGAAGGGATCTAATAATCCCTGGTGACTAGAAGGACTAACTATGGGGTCATTTATTGACCAATATATGTGTAATCTACCTAATCCTCTCCCAGGACAATGGTCAGTCTGGATACAGGTTAGAGATGACAGCTATTCTAGATCAGCAGATAATGGACAGATAAACAACATGATACAGTGTCTGACAGGGATGGTGATGATAGATAAAACAGAGCTACCTCTGAGGTGGTCAATCTGTCAGGACTGACCATTGGTCATTTTCACTGACCCATGCAAACAATGCATTCTTCTGTTTTACAGAAGTAGAGTAATAGTATATACTTAGTGTTATCAGTGTGGACCAAACACTAATATTTCATTAGTCAGGAAAGATAACTCTTCCTATATTTGACCACATTAACAAAGTTCAACACTGCAGTTCAACCAATAACTTTTTCTACAGCATACAAAATACTCTTGCAAGAACATATTTTTATACCTTCTCCCATCATAAACGTGATGATGGAAGGCTGAAATAGCATCATGCCAAGCATGTTTATGTAGGTTCCATGCCACTCTGACCAGCACATGGTCAGGGCAACTGACCCCTAGGAAGATTAGGCTAATCTACAAATAAATAGACATGATCTTTGTTTATTGAACAAGCTGGTTGCTTAGGATGAGAATTGTTGCCTTGTTTATTATTACTGATGGTGTGATAATGTATCTTGTTCGTATGGTGATGGACAAGGTTTGTATATGATGGGTTATAGGGACAGGATATTGTCAAACTTTAGTCTTATTGGACTTAATAGTTGTTTACAAAATATTATTTGAATTTATCTTATCTTATTTCGACTGAATGTAATATGACCTAGTGGGCTTTTAATTGGTTAAGGGTCCATTGTCTTTCTATGTCATGTTTGATTGACAGAACATTCATTCAATTGTTAACAATTTCATTTTAATTGTACAAGCACAAAAAACGATGTCAATGATACAAAATTATGACCATCACAGCAAAAATCAAAACATTGTGATTTGACAGTTATGAAAGGGTTCCATCGAGAAATCTCCATACATTCTGATATTCTTTATCAATTCCACCATATCGATATTGCAACACCTGTTTTCCAAATAGTGGTACCTTTAAAGATTTCACAGCTTCCTTCCAAAAACACAGAAACATGGCATTTGGTTTATGATGATAATCAAGTGGTCAACATGATGGTAAAACAGCTGACCTCTGGTCATCTCTGTCATCACTACATACCATGTTTATATATTGACATATCAACAACCTAAAATAAGGGCAGCCCGGTAGTCTATAGGTGCTAACAGACAGAGGGCATCATGAACAGGAGAATCACATCTACATCTTTCCAAGAGTTCAAGTACCAAACAAATGTACTAGTATTTGGTGCTACATTAAGGTTAAACTTGTAAGTATACTGCACCACAGAAAATAGTGAAAAAATAAATAAAATCTATTGTAGTACAACAAATATAGTAATAAGGAATATATGTACACCAAGAAATGAGTAAAACTCAGGTTTTTATTAGGGGGTGTAAGGACTGGAGATTGTTTAGACTTTTACTGTGGTGGTGTTAACAGTATCTCCAGGAAGTAAATGTCAGTGTAGCAATGACAGAATGGACTAAACAACCAATCAAATCATACTTTATTTATACCAGCTAATCAAATAGTACTTAATAACAACCAATCAAAAATTCTATATCTCATTTATGCAATTTTTCAAGCTGTCAACTTGTGGCTTTTAACATTACATTTGTACATTAACATATTAACTATAAATAAAATTCCTCAATTATTAAAGTGATTTACTTTAAACAATTTTAAATAAATGCAAACACTTCTGGTCTTTATAAATAATTGACAGTTGTTCTACAATATTTATATTTCTTCAAGTTGTGTTATTCCATGACCTTGTTGCAATATTTCAGTACTCGGTAAAAACAAATTTCAACGTAATTTCTATAACATTGAATATGCATCTCTTCATGGTAAAGTTCCAAATCTTAAACTAATAACAAGCAAAACACCAGAACTGGCAGTCAAAAGATATTGATCAAGGTTTATAAACCTATCAATAAGGACTATGAATAACAAATCACTAATGATGATATCCCTGTTTAAATAACTTTCCCAGAAACTTAATCTGTAGATGTATATTTATATTACTTATATTACTATGATTCAGGAGGCAAGGACAGCTGGTCAGGAAACTGATCTTACAACATCTGGACTCATATCACTTGTTAAACTTCAACAAACCAACATTTGGGAGTTTTCTCTACGATCTGAAAATTTCAAGCATTGTGAAACATTGCATTTGGTTGGCATTTTTATCTTGCAAATTTCAAATTCAAATATACTAATCTTTCACGTACCATCCTTGAAAACGTAAGTTGAATGCTCAGACACAAAGTCAATGATCTCTCAATCCCAAGTTAAAATTTTGTTGATGAGAGAAATATTCTGGCAATAAATGTCTTGAATATTTTAGTTGAATAGAAAAGAAAGTAAAAGCCGGTATTCTCAATGTCAGATTATGTTAGAAGATGTTGAAAGAATGACAGTCACTGTATAATGAAACTGTCAGTACTGTTTATGTTTAATGATATTAACTGTCACACTGTGTAACATTTCAACTGTCACACTACGTATATTTCAACTGTCACACTGTCTACAGTTAATTATTAACTTAAAGACTTTCTCAATTTTTTACTCAACTTACAATTTTCAGTTCAAACATCATTTAAATCTAACTGGCATCATTTTCTAACAAAATCATATAAATATGTGTCTGATTAGCAACTGTTTCTTTAATTGGAGATAAATGTTTCTATTGCCACCATAGATAATACGTAAGAACAGCGACTGCTCACAGTGGTGCTGACTGATGCCTACTTTATTGTGCTATTTTACTGAAATATCCTGCTGCAGATACATTGACATAAACCATCCCCGCTGTGACGAATTATCTTTTTCAATCAATTTCAAATATTTATAGCAAGCTACATTGTAGCTAGCCAGTGGAGGGTTGGGCACTTAGGTGCTTTTTTAACAACTGTACAGTAGAGATTAGCTATGTTTGACAATAAAGAATAAACAAACTAAAATGAATTGAAAATGAACATTTATTGTTGTAAAAGTCCCGAAATCAGTGCTTAAAGAACACTATCAACACATGGACAAGTTGTAGACCTGCATAGTTCATGTTTACAGATAAAGGTCCAGTCCAAAATGTCTTGGCCCCGCAATTCTGCACATTTCCCATAACAATTTTGTATTATTATTAACAAGAAAACCTTAGCAGAATAAAAAGGCCTTCAATGTGTGAACATGACTTGAAATGAAAACAGAATTTAATTAATACTTTGTGGTACCAAAAAGGTAAAACATGAAATCAGAACAAGAGTTTGAAGTTATTGGGCAGAACAAGCTCCCAGCAGTTTTATTACTACACCAACTGTACAACTGGTCACGGAGGCCTGCACCTCTACACATGGAAGTACCATATAATTAGGGAGGGGGTCCATAAAAAACAGACAAGAGGCATAAAATGCATGGTAAATCGGTAACAAGCTACAAATGATACACATTTTTCTGGCACAATGACAACCAACTTTCCCAACATTTGTCCAGATGAAGTGGAAATTCTTTGTTGGTTTTGTAAAACTGCATGGAGGCCACCAATGTGTATAAACAGGCATAAAAGTTTAATACTATAGGTTCAAGAGGAAACAGTTGAGCATGAAATGTTTTGAAGTTTTCAAAGTTACCCAATTAATGCAAAATAACACTTGTATATAGGCTGTCCGAATTATCTCCCCTTTAGAACCCTCTCGACTTTTAAGAGTATTTAAAAGCACTTTTGGCATATCACATTGCACAAGTTAACATCCAGATATTTGGCAGGGAAGGTAGAAGAGGAAAACGAGAAGCATTTTGAGTGTCTTAAATTAAAAACACAAGTCAAGAACATGAAAGCTGACAAGAAGTAAAACAGTTCACTGGCACGGTTCATTGACACTGGCACTACACTGGAAAAGCTGCTAACCTAGCTGATCCAATATACTTTGGAAGAATGCATGAACAACACAGCAATTCCACTACAACTTTTAGCAATGATATGCTCAATTGACATCTAACATTATGATAAACAACAGAATTAATATCTGCAAACATATCGTTTCAACAACTCGTCAAGAATGATTCACAATATTTCCAACTTGCTAAGGGAATCGTTTAGTGAACATTTCGTACATAATTAAAGAGATTTTTACTTGCTTTAGCCATTTCCTAATCTCAATGGTTCAATGGGTCAAAATATTTATATATCTCAAACATTTCATCTTGCTAAAATTAAAGATACAGACATCATAATGAAAAGTGTCAGTGGAACAAATATTTAATAATGTTGCATCCTGTGCCAGACAATTCTGTGAGCTTATTATATATGATTAGCTGGAGTACAGTGTGCCTTTCTATGAAACAAACCTGTGTTTTTATACAGCGGAGGTCATTGCTTGTTTTTTATGAGTCATCACAAGATGCTTTTCTTTTATTCCTTAATTTTTTTGGCAGAAGACAGGACTTGCATTATTAAAATGAAATCTTGGCAGCTGAACTACAATTGTGGTTTTCATCATTTTACCAGTAAAAATAATACATAAATGAAGTCTGTACTTGGAACTCCTTCAACAACAAACATGGTATAGTATCTATACATGCTCCATTTCTTATTCAGTCTTTTGTCTACATGTCTGACCCGATAAATTTGTCAGACTATAATTTAGTAAATTTAAAGCTTTTGTCGTAAAAGACACACACACATGTTGTTAAATTCTCAGCATTTTATCTTGCTCTGTTCCCATTCAACAGTTTTGTTTTACGCAAGTTTAGGGTACACACCACTGTTTGTAATAGTACAAGAGATAAAGTCACTAATATACTCATTAGTAATGTTGTAACATTATCTTACAATATCTCAAAGGTAGATAACTGGACAGCATTTAAATTAAGGATGCACACCACT
>JAUMGZ010012228.1:0-33621 GCA_032359645.1 Pododesmus macrochisma | reverse complement strand
AGTGGTTAAAGTCGCCAACTTGTAATCATAAGAGCCTTTCACCTCCTAGTTCGGCCTAGTGTGAGAAAGTTGCCAGTGACTTGCCATAGGTCGGTGGTTTACTCCGGGTACTCTGGTTTGCTCCACCATTAATACTGGCACGTCCGTAAATGACCTTAGCTGTTGATTGGACAATAAGCCCTTAATACAAACAAACAAACATGTATATCCTACTTTGTATGTATCATTTGTAGCTACATTGGCTCCAAAGATTCAGTGACTATTAGTGTGTGGAACCACAAGAAGATACATAAGAAACAAGGCGCTGGTTTTCTTGGTTGTGTTCGTATCAAATCCAATGCCATACAGCAGCTCAAGGATACAGGATGTAAGTGTACTGCTTATTATTCAGATGTGACAATTTCTGCATGTAAATTTTGTCTAAAATCACAGAAGAATTGCACAAGTTTTAAAAGGAAATATTAAAAATTGAATCACAACCAACCAGAGTTATAGATAAGTCTATACAGAAAATAAGTAATTTGATCATTAACAATTTCTGTTGGTAAACTCATATCATTGTTAAATGTCTGTCTACCTAAATTAAGATTAAAAGTGCTGTTAACGGTTATATGTATGTAAATATATGCTGTGTCATGATTGTGAATACGCCTTGTTTTGTGAGATCTTTAAGAGTACGTTTTTTCGTAAGAGTTGTGCTGCAAAATATTATTATTCATAGAGCATCATCTTGAACATGAAAAACTACACATGCATCTCATCAGTCAAGTTCAAGGTAGACCAAGAAGTAGACAATAAATATCGCCCAAGTCACGTAATAAAGACAAGTTTTATAGGTAAACGATACTGATGCATTCCATGGCACATCTGTATCATTTGTGCGTTTTTTTAGATAGAAAAAAATAGACATGACAATCAGTGGAGGGCCCTTGAAAAATGTGGTCTGTTTTCTGCTGTCAAAGTGTCAGTTGACATTTACCATTGCAATGCTGTGCATCTGTTTTCAATGTTGTTTAAGTGATCTTTATGTTACTGACATTCCATGCTCTTAAGGTAGGAATAACTCCTACACAAAAACCTCCATCTACTTTGATTTTATTGTCAAGCCATTATTGTTTATCCTCTACATACTTATACCAGCTCTCAGATGTAGTAATACACTTATATTAAGGACAGTCACCTTATCTAGACATGTATCATAAGTTCATATAAAATTTTTGTGTTAGACTTTAAATCTAGTGTTGATTGTTGTAAGTTGTAATAAAAATTAATGGATGTGCAGTTTTTTTGCTATTTTTGCAGGTAGACTAAGTACATCACTAAAATAACCAGCAAAAAAAGTAAAAATAATTCATACAACATCTAATCAATAAAAAATTCACCCAAAAAAATTAATCCTGCAAAAGTGCGTAAGATTCAAAATCCGTGAAATTTCAAACTATCAAAGATAAAAGAAATAGAAGTATTTGAACATATACTTATTGTGAAATAAAAGTTGGCTATCAATTGACTAATATAGTCAGCTCAAATTAATGTGAATTGACTGCTATGTTGTCAAATCCTTTTAAGTGTTGTATACATGTAATATAAAGACTCGGATTTTAACAAAATTCATATTACAAATGAAACATGGTAAAGTTAAAATTTCATTGAAAATACCTATTAGAGTTACCTGTCTAAACTGTAACAAAAAAGGTTTTAACGTAGTTAAAGTAAACTTTTTTTAATTTATATAAATGGATATGTTAATAAGAAATGTTAACATTGAGAGAACAAGAATTATAGAAAGTTCATTTAGTTTAAGTTTTATTAATATAGATTATTGTTGGAAAAATAATTCTTGAATAAAAATGTTTTAATAAAATTTCAAGTAAATTTTATGGTGCTGACATTTATAGAGACGGATATCATTGTACATAATTCTAAAAACATGTTCTTCTGTATGCATAAAAATCTACATAGGATATTTAAACTTTGCTTCCTGATAGCTGAATATTTGAGAATATGATCATATTTCTTAAAAGCATAAACAACATTTGTCAATATCTATAGTTGTTGGCTACACTTAAAGTTGACCTATATGTGTTGTTTCCATTGAGATTATTTGATAAGGTACTATAATTTTCTCCTTAAACACAAATTTCCTATTCTAAAATAAGTTATTTTCTGTTATATCTGTTTGCTTATATTTTATTGTGGGATATTTCATTAGAATAGTTTAACCTTTCATTAAATTTCTTGCTTTCAATCAAAAAAGGTTATAAAGTTAAGATTGTTAATGTGACGTAATTTAAACGTGTTTCATAAATCAGACATTGTCTAATATTATAACAGAAACACGCATTTTATCATTTATGCTTTTGACATTGATGGATATATATATGTTTATCCAACTTTTTTTTGTCATGGCTAGAAAAGAATCTGATTTGTGGTGAGGGCATCTTGAAGATCTAAATTGTGTTTTATCTAAAATCGTCTAGAGTAAACAGTGTGAAATTTAAGCTTAATGTTGAGGTGTCAAATTAGTGCCTGCTATATGATCAAATGATGGACAGATCTGTTATACCTGATATATAGTCTAACATAATAGTGTCATTGTCAGAGGTATGCGTGCCACCCCCACATTACTAGTATTAGACTGTTCCGAACAGCAGTAAGTTGTGTAGCAGCTGACAGTGTATAGGTAGGAGATGTATATAGACTAGTCCTCAGTCTGCTGGTAGTGTGGGAAGACTGGTTTAGTAACAGCCACAGCGGGGACAGTATGTGATTGAGATGTGTGTTATATTAAGTGGACATTAATTAGTTAATTGATAATATATGTACAACATAATCATTAACCCAGCCAAAGTCACATGTACACAACTATCAGTTTGTGTTGGAATGAACAGTTTTTGTGGAACACGTTATGTTATTGTGCTGAAAAAAATGTCTTCAGTAATGGTGTATGACAACTGTGTCCCATCAGGAGACAGGTCTCCCTAAGTCATATACATAGGAGATAAAAGTGTGTGTGTTAATATTGTGATCATCTATTGAATATCTTCTATACTGGATCAATGTCTGTTTGTGTCTCTATGCCACTGCGATGCACTCAAAGGAGTCCCTCCCAAATCTCTGTTACAGTTCAACGTCTGGACCTACAACGTAACAACTCTGATGACAATGACAATGTGAGGGGACAGATTGTCATCAGTTTGATCTCCCGGGACCGAGGCAGTTCCGGATCTGGCCCGATCGTCACAGATGCTCCTGGGATACCATCCAGTATTCCAAGTGATCCTAATGAATTACCAGATGGGTATGTATTTTAAAATTGTTCAACTTTATATGATATTTGTCAGATTCAAACTTAAAAGTTAGCATTATTGTTGGTCGTCAAATAAGAATTTTTTTTTGCAGAAAGTGCAAACTTTTTTTTAACAATGTTTAATATATACATATCATATTTAGTAATCAAATCAAAATTAAGAAATTTTAATCTCATTATAGATTCATATGTTGATTTTTGTCTGATTGATTATTACAGTCCAGATTTATAGAATAAACTCAGAAGGCTAATTGATAAAATTAAGTCACAAGATTTAATTTCTAAATATTATTTTTTACATAACGGTAAGTGTGTAGTAAACTAAAATTGAACAAAATCAGTAAGTCTCATGTAAGATAGGAATTCAAATGTCATCTTTCTTTTCTTGGAAACATTTTGTAAAAGTCATCTAAAAATAAACTTCATCTAATGTACATTTATTCTAAAATTAAAAAAATTTTACTTGCAATTAAAATTTAAAGTTAGGAGCCTCCGGAAAACTTAATATTTGGAACATTGTAAACATGGTAAAAATATTGCTTATCATATATATATATATATATATATATAAACTAGGAATACTTATTTTACTGAAATTAGGGTTCGGAGGGGGGTTGAAATAAATTCTCAAAAAAATTGTCATTAGTATTTCTCCTATTATTTTCCAAAGGTAAGGCCTGAAATTTGACACAATGTAAGACCTTCATGTGCACATGAGCAAAGATATTTTGTATGAGTATTGTCAAAAAGGTCACAGTGCTCCTAAATAGATTTAATAGTATACACTGTACATTATATCCTATCTTTACATGACTATAAGTACAGATTGAATCGTAATTATGTCATCAACTTTCAAAATTCTAAATATGTAACTACATTGACATTTGATGCCCATTCAGTTGTCACTATGAAACACTGCAGGGAACATATAATGCACAGTTTTCTGCTGAATGGGTGATATTCACATGTACTTGTGTGCATATATTAATCATGGGATGCATTCTGGGGTCCATGCGTTTAGAAGCCTACACAAATTTTAAAACTTTGATGGCTAAATGTTTAAAATAATTCAATGTTAGTCACATAGTATTATATTTGTTATGTTTATGGCGATAGTTTGAGGGTTAATTTCCTGTTTATTTGTTCTGTACACTTCAACTTGCATTGTTGTAAGAAAACCACAAATTGCACTGCACTGTCTGACCATTGGAGACTGTGTTATACTGAAACTATCACTGTACTACCCACAGTTTTCTCACACTACATATATGTATATAATGTAAAATTCTATAAACAAAATTGTTAAATATGCACAAACAAAATTTTAATGTGAAAGGACATTACGTTTTCTTTGAACATGCACCTCATCTGTTCCAGGTTTAATAATGATACTCATGTTCGACAAATTTTTTATTACTGTATTAATTTATGAGGGAACCCAATGAAAGGATACACAAATATTTATATCTACAATTATTTTACATCATACAAATGGTTATTGACCTAGAAAATGAATCCTTCTATTAAAACTTGGATTTTAGGTCTTTTTCATCAGCAAATTATTAAAAAGAGAGTGAGACAGAGAGAAAAACATTAAAAATAGTAAAAAAAAAATAGCTAACTAAAGAAAACTACAAAAGCCTTATTATTTGCCTCAAATGTCAGTTAGGCCAAAAGAAAACATATTTGGGTTTCCGCTAACCCTACCGACCCTAATTTTTAGTGCCTACCAATAAAGTTTTTTTTATGGCATTTTCAGACAAGCACTGCTAAAGTCAGAACCTCTGTCTCTATATAACCTATGTAAAACTTAAAGTAAAATAAAAAGATTTGCCTACCTACCCTAAATTTTTTGAAGCCGTTAGCGAAAACACAGTATTAATTTTTTTTGGCCTTGGATAAATTGCATGTATTCAGTATTATGCATCCATGACAAATTGACACGATGGATATATCAGCATCATTCATTAGAGATGTAACAATACAAACTATTCATCTATTTGTGATTGTCAATGGAAATTATTTTGCTTCTGTAACAGTCGCTGATGGTACCTAAGTAACCTCATACTGTCGATGGATGTATCTGCTACAATAAGTAATGCACCAACTGCATGGCCATTGACTAGGAGTTTATACCTAACACTAGAGGAATAACATACTGTAGAATCAGAAATATTCGTTGGGCTTAAATTTCGTTGTTTTGAAAATAGAGTGATTTGGTTGACATAAAATTTCGTTGAAAATACTTACGGTGTTCTTATTAGAAAGTATGTGAAAAATTTCGTCACGGTTTTAATTTTGTCGATCTTTTACAACAACGAAAAAATGAAATTAAAACCATAATTATTCAAACTAAAGAAAACAGAAAAGACACGAGTCAACATAAAAATTATAAAAAAAATTACCGTAATTTATACTGCAAAATAGTAACTTTTATAAATTGTTCACAAATTCTGATTGTTTAAAGTGTTTCAAAATTTCATAATTTGCTAATGAATTCTGATTGTTTAAAAGTCTGACAATAGTCAACTGCCAATGCAATACTGTTAACATACAAATTTTAGCTGTGTTTTTATTTGAGTGCTTTTCACGCTAGCGCTTATATTTAACATATAGATTTAAAACATTAATTTAGGCCTAATTAAATTTATGATTGTGCGTATGTCTTGCATAGGCTTTAGTGCTAACATCTGACTGCGCTAATATAAGTATGTTAAGAATAATGACCGTCAGCAGTATAACTAGTAGATATCTCAATATGATGATGTGAGATATGTTCTAAACTAAACAAGGAAAGTCATGCGGTCTCTTATATACCAATGTAACTTAAACCACAACTTCATCATCATAAATATATAGCAAAACTTTTGACAGACTGTGTCATGCTTGACAGCCTTGGCATCTTCCCTCTGGACTGAGGAGGGCGTGTTCAGTTTGGTCAAGGCCAGTGTATGGACATTAAAGATATGTTTCTTGTCATTTGGAGGGGACAGTACTTGGTCATTGTCATTTACACCTATGAGTAACACCTGACTTCCTCTTTATAAATTAAACAGATTACCATCTGTGTTAAGGAGGTTATGTATGATATACCTATATTTATTTAAGTTTTTTTGCCGAAAGCTCTTTGTAGAGTTTTTTTTTTTATTAAAGTATGTTATAAAAGGAGCAAATTTTTAGGATTTATTTATCACAGGTGAGAATATCAACAATAGTTTAACACTATCAAAGATATATTCTGACATTAGAAATGTTCTAATAAGTTACAGTTTGCATCACTGGAGGACTTAAAAAAGATTATTCCAATTAATGTTTTAATTGTTTGATATAGTGTCTACCTACACACAGATAAAAGTCACTTTGCTGTGGGCCATTTTTACCAAGTGAATGTAGTGGGATATTAGAAGGTGACATGGATAAATTTGAGTGAAATGTTCCATACATCACTGGTGTTTGTTGTTGCCCAGTGTTGAGAGAGTGATAAATGTTGTCCAGTGTTGAGAGAGTGATAAATGTTGTCCAGTGATGGAGTTTAACAGCCCTCACACGTGTATCTGTACACAGTGTAGCCTACAGCCACTGTATTATTTACTGTCCCACCCCACCTGTGATCTTCTCACTCTGTCCTGCCATTAGAGTCTGATCAGGATCATTTACTTGGTACATACATGATTGTATAAAGAAACTTCAAAGAGCAAGACTATCAGTACATATGGTTATTTGTGCATGTTTACAAACACTCAATGATCTCCCGACTACTGCTAGGTAACTGATATGATAGGACCTCTAACTACACTAGCCTGGGGTGGTGCACTTTTAATGCACAATATATCTCATCTTACAATATTTATTTGTACTGTGGTTTTCTTCACTGTGTGCAGGGAGAGACATCAATGGTGTACCTTTAAAACTGTGGGTGGATATTTTGATTTTAAGGGTAAATTAGATTACTGTAAGCTAAGACTTGGATGTTGGAGTGGTTTCGCCCTGTTGTATATTTTGTTTGAATACGTGAGAAAAGTACTTGTTATTCAAATTAAGGTTCTTTTTCGTTAAATAATTCTGTGACCTTTCTAAACAGATAAGACATTAAACGACATAAGAGGTGTATAATGGTGACCTTGACTGGGTGGTGTTTGTGTGTCTGTTAAAAAATATGTGTTAATTATTCACCGAGCCCCATTCAGTGCATCATGGACAGACGAAGAAGCAGTTAGACAATGTCAGACATGATTTGTGTTACTATAAGTCACACGTGATTATGTTCACATGAAGTTTATTATATTCCCATCTGTGAAAACAACTCGGCAGACACTCCATGCAACCACAAATGTGTGTCACTTAGTTCCTAGTGCCTAGAATTACTCTGTGTAAATTACGGCACCAGAAAACGTAAAGCCATTCCCCTCTCACTTCTCATCCTCTTGACAGTTTTCAAAGAAAGCAATATGAGTGTTTGTACTTGATGGTTTTCACAATGAGTTGTGATAGAGTGAGATGTGGTTATGTGGTTGACATGCATGTAGTCTGTTGTTCAAGAGAATGCATATTGGAGTCGGGATGCTGCAGTTTACCTATTTGCACTTTCTGGACAACTCGTTACTATTTACTATGTGGGATGGTTGACATACATGTAGTCTGTTGTTCAAGAGAATGCACATCAGAGTCGGGATGCTGCAGTTTACCTATTTGTACTTTCCGGACAACTCGTTACTATTTACTATGTGGGACCAGCTGCACCAACATCTATACAATCTCTTACCTACTGTACAGGTTTCTGTGCATTTAATTTTCTCAGGGCTGCTCTGTAACATACTTGGTAAGAGAATAACTACTGGCATATGCAGTGGTTACAAGTCAGTGTTAATCTTGCAAGCAAATTTATAGATAACTTAGTAGACATTAAACCATGGAGTTATCTACCCCTGTTTTCTTTTTTCAAGAATTTTTTGTAATTTTGTTTAGTAGAAATACTCTTAATCCTGAATTCGAAAATAGAATTTAAGCAGACATTTGCAAAGCTACAGAGGATACAAGGAGGTGATATACATTTATGATCATTGAAGTGACATTTTCATGGCTTAACATTAGTGTTTTGGGCATGTTGTAATTGAAATGGCCAATGGGGTCTACTACTATATGTTATCTCCAAGATCTGTTTTGGCTAGTGGTACTGTTGAGCTAGACTCTTGACTTCATCTGTTCTTGGCAAAACTCTTTCCAGACACTGACATTCTACTTACTTTTGACTGTTGCCAAACTGTAATTGGTATTTAATGTGATTGTGTGAAGATTTACTAATGATGAGTAAAACCTTTACTGGGATTTAATGATCTGTATACCTCAGTCTTGTCACCTGTATCGTGTAGCATGTTGTTAGATCCATCACCTGTCTTGTCTAGTACATGTATTTGTTAGATACTTATGAGATCATACGACATGATGTTGCACTAAAATTCATTACATTTTTGACATGTTATTGAGATGGTTCTCATCTTGTTGTGTGACAATGTGACAGTTATCAGACTGGGTTAAATAACACATGTTGTAAACATTGTTGCAAGCGCATATTATATGTATATAGCAATTTTGGGTAGGCTTGTCACAGACTTAGTAACTTTGGTTTGCAATAAATTCCATAGGGTCAGTAAATAGGTGATGTTGATCTAGTTGACTGGTTCTCTTCTTCCACAGGGCAGCAAACATAGGGAGAAAACAAGTCTATTAATCTAACAGTTTGCCCAGTTGGAGTATGATAGTTGTAAGCTGTTGATCTGTGTTTAATTCAAGTGACCTTGACCTATGTACTGACCTTCTCCTTTACATTTACAAAACTTTACAAACTTAGAATATGGGACTGATATACTTTTAAATTTTGAATAATAACACAATTTAAGAACAGATTTTGACACTGACAACATTTTGATACTTTAAACATGTGTGTCAGCCATGTAAAGGAATAAGTTTGAGTTAGAAGTCAGAATTTGTTTATAACCACCAGACTGCTTGATGTTTTACTGGGTTGATGAAGTCACATGATCATATAAATCATATACTGAAGTCTCCCTACATGTATATAGTATATAAAAGACATGCAGTACATCTGTGAGAGACATTATACATGTTTACACAACCCCTAACATGTAAATTTATCAACTTAATACAAACAGTAGTCAGTAATGTTTATCATTGACAGCTGTTACATCATACCAATGGTCATCTGGTACATTTATATACATGCTGCAATTGATTATGTAAATGTCAGTTCACATGTCTTAATTTGTAGGATACCGCATTCAACCTAAAAAGCGCCCCTCCCTTTTCAAGCACCTGCGGTCCTGTATAAGAGTTTAGTTACGGGAGAGCATTGCAGTACATTTATTCACAGTGTTTGTTTGGACTCGTAATATGGTACTAATAAGCCAATTATCACCCTCTACTTTTTCTAATTTTATGTAAGCGCCCTATATGCTGATTAGGTCATATACGGTAAATCTAAAATACACATGTTTACATATAATCATGTTTATATAAATATATTTGTGATCATTGATGTGAAGATGTAAAACCTGTATCTGTTCTGTGTAATACAGTGATACATGTAGCTGGATGCTGTGATGTGACATTGAATTATATGTTTTATTTACCATTCCTTGGTAAGCCTGTGTAATTCTCTTTATCTTGATGGTCATCTTCACTGGAGTGAAATCATTGATATATACCTTAACACAGCTGTAAATGACTTCAAAACTACCAATAAAAACATGTTCTTTTGTATGTATCCGTTAAAACATAGGGTATACAATCCATGCTGGGTTTTTTTTACCCAGAGTATTCCATCTTGAAAATGTTAAGTGCAGTTTAAAACGTATAATTTGCAGTTGTTTACGACTTTATGATGTTGATAAATATACATCTGTTATTTAAATTTAAACTACAAGCTGAACTTGAGGCAGTGTGGCCTTGGTTGCTATGACAGCACCTGATCATAGGCTGTTAATGCATCATCATAACTCTGTCTCTTATAGTTAATGACATTTTGATGATAAAAAATGTTATGTTGATGGAGTTAATAATACGATCATCAGTATATTATAATTATAACTAAGACATATGATTAGCACATGTGCAGAAAACAGTAGTATTATAATTAAAATGTGTATATGTTAATAATGCGTACAGACTTGGTTGCTATGCATCCCTTATCTTACAGAATGTGGTCATGTGTACTATTGCATAAGTATATCGTCCCTGTTCTATCTTAGAATGTCAAGACAAAACAATATACAGGTTATTATTAAACATAAGATTGTACTACCAGCTCACTATGGGCTGGAAACACAGGTGGCTGGATTAACGAGGCTCCACTGTATATAAAAACACCTATCTATAGAGATTGTTAAATATATTTTTCCTGTGAAGCATATTTTAGTCCATCTGGACCAAATTAAACGACCAAAGTGGACTTTCTCCTACAAATCCTGTCTATGTTTTGTCTCTATGGTACGGTGATTATCATAATTTTTCAAACTTTTTTCTAAAATGACTGGATCAATTTCAACCGAAACCTAGAAGGTAGCATCTGTAGAGGAAGGTTATTCAGATTTGTTTAAATGATTGAGCTTAACCTGCATGGGCACCACTAGGTGGCCTAAGTGGGGAATATTGACAAAATCTTTAAATTCATCAAATATCGATAATAAAATTATAAACCTTTTCCATGTTCCAACCAGAGAGATGTTTAGGCCCAATGGACATCTTGTTTGTAGGTTTCATTTATAAGTAGCAATTCAAGAAAATAAACAGAAGTCCTGCGCTATTGTACTACTGTATTATTAAGTAAAGTTCAAGGACTGTAAATTTGAAGAATCATGTTTTGAATATTTGACACCATAGGTGGTATTCATTATTGTGTCTAATTGTCTTAAACTGTCATTGATGTTCAAGCCTATTGGCAGAGAGTATACACTTATATGATAAAACAAGGGAATTTTCAAGAAGGAAATATAAAAGTAACATTGTCTTTATATGCTTGAGGGTGGGTTGTACAAGTGAGTGATTAGTTGATTTTAAATTTAACATATTTCCTTGACGAATGTTAAAAACAGGTGATTTAATATATATTTATGTTAATAATGACAAGTTGATGAGAGAGTTAATTTACCTGTGCTGTACCTTTTGATTGAAAACTTTTTTGTGAAGCAAAGAATTGAATAAAACAGGTGTTTAAAATTGTAAGATGAAATAAAATAAGAAAAATTAATATTTGATATGAGTCATACATTCTTGATCCCCCAACCATTGACTAGATAAACTAAACATATGTATAGGTGGAATGCTTTAGTAAAGAATGACGAACTTGCTGTTGTTTTTTTCATTTTGATACAATGATAATTAATTTTGTAAGAATTAACAACTGTACACATTAGTATGATGCATTCTAATATCTAATATAAAAAAATGATCATCACCTTTATAAACATTGATTAAATCTTTGCAGGTGGGAGGAGAGAAGAACGGCCAGTGGGCGTGTGCATTATGTTAATCACCTGACCAGGACAACACAATGGGAGAGACCTACACGGTAAATCACTCAAGCTTTATACAATTTATATCGAGACCTACACAGTATTTTACACTTTATTTTTATAAACAGTTTTATAATTTAACAGATATTATAGGTGCTTACGCTCTAGAGATCCTGTTTAATATCTCCTGTTACACTGCCATGGTCACGACGGGAAACCTCCATATCACTTTATTCACAACAAATTCATATGCACTATATAAAGGCATAAGTGTAGTGGAGGTTACCAGTTGTCTCCCCCTGTTATTGCCTCTTTGATTATCTTGCTTGTCTTGTGATTGAATATACAATTAATAATGTGCATTAAATAACAGGAGACGAGTTAACAGATTACCTCTCCTTACACTGTCAAAATTCTACTGCTGGCCTGTTTAAAGTGACAGTTTGAATGATTTATTAGAGAATGTATAAATTGCTTAAAATCAAAATTGTATATTAAGGTAGAGAAATTCCAGGAAAAGACTTGTGATTTGTTTAAATGGAACGCTTTGATTAGCAGCTAATTCATCAAAAAGAAAACAAAGTTATTTTTTCTTTTAAGTTTACATATGAATAACAGAGATTACATAAGATGCATAAAGTAGCTGAAAATGTCATTATATTATTTGACATATAACTATTCATAACAATATATCACAATTCTGGTATTTTCTTTGGCAATTTTTCTCAAATTGGCTTTACCTTGGCAGACTATAGCGCCTTATCTTTAATCAATCCATATTCATAAGTGATTTATGTCCTTGTGATATGTGATAGAGACTAACCCATGCATTATAGTCAAGCATAAGCTTATTGGTCAGCAGTAGGGCTGTGTCTATAAGGATCAAAATTCTATATTGTAAAATTTGATCAAATGAAAGATAATTCAGAAAGTTGCAAAATGTTATAAGGTGGGAACACAAAGGCCCTGTGGGCCTCTTGTTTATTTCAGCATTCATCACACAATTTTTTGCTGTAGTGTGTGAAAATTGGTGAATGGTGTTATTTAAGGGCATTTTATTGTATATAAATAACTGTGATACCATCAAGATATCATGTAGAAGTTTTCAAACTGCTGGTTTTACTCACAATGACTGATATGAAAGTCAATAGCCCAGCAGGGATAGAGTTTTCTCTGATCTAGATAAAACAAAACTGACATTGTAACCAGTTATAAATATAGGTATCTGGTTGACATACAGGGTTAGAAACAGGAAAGTGTATAATTTATCAACAATGAAGTTTGTGCTAGGATAATAAAATGTCAGGTAATTGTGATTGGTTGAAGTGATACTGCATCATTGCCAGGTCACTAAACACACGGTTTGGTTGTCACAACACCATGTCAATTCAATTGTGTATACATGTAATTAACAATAATGACTTGACAAAAAAGTGAAGAAACTTTCTCACATATTCAGCCTTTACAAGACTCAGCCCTTGTGTATTGAAAGGGAGTCATTAACACTAGCTGATGGTATCTAGGTAATACGAGACATTACACTGAACATTTAATATTTAATCTGCACCATTAACCTGTAATAAGACAAATGAACACTTCATAATTGGTCAATGCCTTTAGAGAAAACAACAGCACTTTTCATAAACAGTTAAAGTGTTTATTGATATTGAATATTGTCATGCAAAGCTGTTTTGTATGCTTTAGATACATCAATCTTGCTTAATGAAGTAAATACAGTAAAGTCATTGTTTTATGTGGTTGGTTGGTGGCCAAATAACTTTCAATAAAGTCTTAAGATTATGCCATTTTAGCAGGGCTGCACTGCACTCATTTTAACCCTATCGTAGGTTGCACTAAATCATTCAATTGGTTAAAATCTTTTATTGATGATATAATCTGAACAGTCAGATCCTGTAGTTTTAGTTTTTATTGTGTTTTAATCAAATCACATGCTGTTTTTTTCCTGTATTTAACAGCTGTATGATGTAAGATGTATACAAAGTGTATGTTACCATGCACAATTCGCGTGGAGACACTTAAATATACTGTAACTTTATTATCTGCATCAGTGATGTGGCATATATTACGTTTAATAGATCTATAATCATATTGAAGTATATAAGTAGCCTAATTTGATTTTTAGACTTTTGATTTCTTAATTATGTAAAAATATGTATTAATTGTGACTTTTTTAATGAGGTCACATTTAAAATGCATATATAGAGTTGATACAATGTACCGGTAGTTGATAGTATATGTACTTGTATATGAAAGCTGTTGCTGATGTTTCGTCTAGTTATTAAGTGTGTAGTATGTCTGTCTACCTTGAGTGACCCTGTATGACCCCTCACATATGTGCGACTCTCCGTGATCAGACAGGGAAGAAGTCTATTATATATTATATTGTGCAGTGGCTGTGTGATGAGACAGTAGGGAAATGCATGTATTAGGAGGCTCACTGGTCAACAATAATTTTAAAAAAATAATTAAATTAAAAAAAAAAATTCTTCCCCCAACACAAACACACACACACCTCATCTTAAACTGAATATTAGATACATTTCATTGTGCAGTGGCTGTGTATTTCTAGTATAACCATTGCATTTAATTCAGGTATACACTTAGTTGGAAGGTACAGTGCACGTGTGTATAAATAAAAGAGCAGTAGTATCTAAAGTACAATTGACAAGTTCATGATGTCTGAACTTTCTAATTGACAATTCTTCATGAAGTGTTTGGCCAGACATCAGGGCACTGTCAGTTGAGATACACACTGTGTCATATCCAGACATAGGTCTTGTACAATACAAACATCCTTGGCGTACTTTAACTACACGTACTTAAACTACACGTTGCACACAGTTCTCATATTTGTTTAGTATAAATGCCAAATCAGCAGATACCAGAAGAGTGGTTGTCACCTTGCTTTGATAGTGATTGCGCAATTGTATATTTTCTTTAAATCAAAATAATTAATTTAATCATTGTATAAGGATAACCTGATGGTTGAACCTTCTTGTGTAAGTATACAAGTAAAGAATATAAGAAATTGTAACATTGTTTTGAATTTTTATGGACATTTTGGTATACCCTTTAATTAATATATGATTATAGTTTCACAGGACTGAAAAAGATAATATACTGGTTAGCCTGTTTTTGAAGATTCATGTTTAATTTAGTTTATGTATGAATGATAAATTGTTTAAACAAATTTTCATAATCTTTCTTTTGTTGATTATTTGAAACAGGCCTGCTTCAGAATGTGTCCGGTCACGAAACTCCAGCAATGCACAGACCCGAGTGAATGCAACTAGTTCGAGTACTAGTAGTAACAACCAGACTGGAAACAATTCAACCTCATCCAATAACAACAACAACAATGAGGAGAGTAGCTCTAACCCTCCACTGCCTCGACGGCGGTCTACACGACACAGAAATTACCTCAACAGATCACATTTACACAATGCTGTAGATCTACCTAATGGCTATGGTAAGCATCATATACACACATACCAAATATGTTAGGGTTAAATGTCCCTTCAACACATGTCTAGGTTATATCGTGATGGGGTATGCCAACGACAGTGCGCACTGATGGCAACTTTATAATGCTACACACATAGCAAAGAATCCAAGGAATAAGAACAAAATCATTTCTTTGTTGTTGTTCAATGCTTATGTCTTAAATTTGTACTAAATGCAATAGTTTTATCAGGTAGATTTATGGACCAGTGGTGCACATGTTATATAATGCAATAGTTTTATCAGGTAGATTTATGGACCAGTGGTGCACATGTTATATAATGCAATAGTTTTATCGGGTAGTTTATGGACCAGTGGTGCACATGTTATATAATGCAATAGTTTTATCGGGTAGATTTATGGACCAGTGGAACACATGTTATATAACACCATAAATAGGACTTGTTTAAAGATAAATTTGATCCGATGATTGTTTAACCTCTATACTTGTTTTTGTGATGTATGATTGAAGTGACATAGTTAACGGTGTTTAATTCTCTGTTTGATATCTTAATGTGTTTGCATCTTATCTTAATCTCACGTGAACACTTTGTTCTTGTTCACATGTTTTATAAAGGTGTGGTCAGATTACACCTCTCTGTGTGTGTTGTCCTGATAAATAAACTCATAAACAAAAAACCCTTCTGTGGGCAGTTGACTTTGAATTAGATAGATATGTCTGGAAAGTGGGTTTTTGTAAATGAGTCTGTTGGAAATTTAAACAGAAGCATAACTCACGTCTACCGAGAAATATAGAAATTTATTTGAATATGAAGAAATTATCATAAATCTCCACTAGGATACATAAAGGTGCATACTGATGAATACAGCTTTACTGTGAGACATTAATTGTCATGTCCTAGTGGGATTTAAAACTCGTGATACAGTCTTCTGTGTTTGTTTGTGTAATTAGTACAAGTCCACCTCCTGGTTGTGGGGGAGGACTAGTGATTAATTACATTAACGGTAACAATTAATTATAAACCGTATAACGCTGCTTTAATGACTACCGCCAGTGTGTATGTCTGTGTAATGTAAGTACAGAGAAAACTCCATGTTGACAAGGATCTTATCTTAAAACTTACCCAGTAATGTAAAAAAACACATTATTTATGCACCGAACTCAATAGCTTGTGTTCAACACTGTTGTATACAGCTAAAGTCCACAATTTAAGGATTGATTACAAAACATGTTAGTTCAACATAACATGCTTTAGAGTTTATGAAATTGTTACAGTTCCGTTGTCACTTTAAATCATAAACTTAATAGAAACCTAATATTAATTGTCTTCCTGTATACTTAACCTATATATTTAACAGATAACTATTGATGTTTATATTATGTCTAAGTATTATTAGGATCTTTTTTGTGTCTATGTGAAAGAGATAAAATAATTGTGCTTATAAAACTTTTTTTTTTTTTTTTTTTTTTAATTAAGAAGTTTTAAATTTCTATTGTGAAATATCATAAAATGTATGTTTTTCATCTCTTGTACAAAAAGTGTATTCTGATGGTACAAGAATTTTTATAGAATTGACAGAAATAGCATCATAAAAATAGCTTTGTATTGTGTAAGAATGTATTATGTCAGATATTTGTAATGAGATAATCTATATCCAGGGCAATACAAGACTGTCTAGAAATCTTTATATTGTATCTACACCTGACTTACTACCAAATAACTCGTTACAGACAATGTTTATGTTTTACGTTTTTTTTCTCTCCGTAGAACAACGTACAACGCAACAAGGGCAGGTCTACTTTCTCCACACTAGAACTGGAGTAAGCACTTGGCATGATCCCAGGGTTCCAAGGTATGTACCTCTGGTGCCAAGCTGTTGTGGTTACAACCTGGTGAACGAGATGGTGTCTAAAAACATCAAAAGTAGAATAATGTCAATTAAAGACGTCACAGTGAATACGTCTGATAAATCACATATCCCGAGGCTCGGTGTTCCTAGAACAATCCTAATGAGATTCATCTCTACCAGTCTGTGGGATGTGTAATTATATTCACGTGCTTTATAATTGTAATTAATAGCATGTATAACTTAGCATCAGGTACATTATATAATCAGACTCTAAAAACACCAGCCATAGTGTTTTGATGGCATGGATGTGAAAGGGAGGGAAAATGGGCATAATGTCTCATTAGTGTAATATCTTGATTGTAGCAGGTGTAACTGTCTATAGTTTTGTAATGGGTGATACACATGCATTAGCATGCTATTTTTACACCTTTATATAAGATTAATATTAAGTTATCAAATAGGAATTATTTTTTCAACTAATGATACAAGCCATGAGTAAGAACAGGTTTGTGTAATATTTGCTAGTAATTGGTACACCTATAAACATTTATTCCCAAAGAGCACAGACTTGCATAATGTGTGCTCATACTCAGTACATGTACACCAAACACATAATCCTCATAAATATGTACATAGTGTTTGAGTGATGAAAACATTTTTTTGTAAAAAGGAATAAATAAAGTTTAACTATTTTGATTTTCATGTTTACAGGGAGTTTTCAGGCTCTGAACTGACAGAGGAAGAATTGGGTAACCTCCCAGCTGGCTGGGAAGTAAGACACACTGGAAATGGGCGTGTCTATTTCGTGGATCACAACAACAGAACCACCCAGTTTACAGACCCTCGGTTATCAGCCAACATCCACCTATTACATCGGTCTACTTCTGCACCGTACGTTAAACATAACTTCAATGTTTGTTAATTAAACTTTAAGAAGAAAACTTGTATTTGTCCTTTTGTGTAAGTTTTATAAATCACTTTAGTCTTTGATAGTTACACTGTAATAAGAAACCTTGTAGAATATTGTCTTTTTGTGTAAGTTTTATAAATAACTTTAGTCTTTGATAGTTACACTGTAATAATAAACCTCGTAGAATATTGTCCTTTTGTGTAAGTTTTATAAATAACTTTAGTCTTTGATAGTTACACTGTAATAAGAAACCTCGTAGAATATTGTCCTTTTGTGTATGTTTTATAAATCACTTCAGTCTTTGTTAATTAAACTTTAAAACGAAACCTCATATAATATTGTCCTTTTGTAGAAATAATGTTTATAGGTCAAAGGTGCAACTATAAAAAACATGTATTACATTAACTTTAAATTAAGTTCAAGTCCTGTATTCAATATATTGTTGTTAGAAAACTGGATTCACTTCAGATGCATCCAATATTTCATTAAGATAAAAAAAAAAAAGTGAAAGTAGCTTCATTATACAAATATTCTCCTTGCAGATCTACACGGGCAATAGAAAAAGAAAACGAATCGCCTGTACCAAAGTATAAACGTGACTTGGTGCAGAAGATGAAGATCGTAAAACAAGAATTTCAGGCCTTACAACCTCAGGGTGGTCATTGTCGTATGGAGGTCTCCAGAGAAGAAATATTTGAGGTAGGTTGTCAGTGAAGAGTGCCATCTGATAATAGTGGTTTATTGTACGTGTATGATATTTGACTTGTAGAATAGATACCGTTTATATAGTTGGTTTATTGTATGTGTATCATTTTTGACATGCAAAATAAAGACCACATATAAAGTAACAGTGACTAATATACAGAAAAGTATATTTAATTAATGTCCATGTCAATCAGTCTGAATTTGTGGATTTGTAAGTAGGGATACTGAATTTCAATAAAAAAGTCTAGGGATTAAGTTATATTTGAAAACAGAAACTCATAATTATTTAAAAGATAAAATGTCTGTGCATATATATGTAATTTGACTTATGATCTAGAAGAGGCTATGTAATTCACAAATTATCCTATAAAAGATCAACTTTCTGTTTTATATGACAGTTATATATAGTGAGGGTAACAAAGTGTCAATTGTTATGGTGGCACTTTAAATGGAAAAGATAAGATCACTGACTGGGTCTCAGCGTGGATGTGTCGTTTAACTTAATTCTCACTTTCCAGGTTTTATGGCAGTTGAAATCATTTTAAATGGGTTTTATCTTACTGTGTGGGAGTGCATATCATAGTAAACATTTGTGGTTAGTAATTATATGTAAGTTGGTTTCCTGTTACAAACTTGCACATAAACAAATGTAACACATGTATTTAAGGTGTATACATGCAAAGATTTGGTAATTTCTGTTTCGCTTGGCATTTATGTCTGCTAGTTTTGTAATGGTAGCAAATGATTAGACAATTATATCCATTACTTGGCCACACCTAGTATTATTTACACATCATTTCGAACTTCAATGACGTTTTCACACGGAAATAGAAACGCACCATAAGCAGAATTTAATCAAATTATTTCAAATTGATAAAACCTTTTAACATACTTATGGGAAAATTACTTAAACAAGAGTTATTTAGCGTTTTCGTTGAACATTGAAAATCTTGAATAAGGTTTGAAAAAAATCTTTTGGGGGAAAAACTTTTGGCATTTGGACATAACATGCCTTGTCAGAGAAAAAAATGGCAGAAATGTGGTTAGCTTGCCATCCTTTGAGCACTTAAGTATTTTCCAGAAACAATTACTAATCATATTTTGCATCTTTTGCTTATTCATACCAACAGAATTGAGGGTAGTAAAACTTCTTTGACGGTTACATATATCATCGTAACTATGGTTAGTCACCACAGCCAATCACAGATCATGTCACTGTATCAAAACATGTTAAAAGACTGTTTAACTTTTTATTCCAAAAAAATGAATGGGGAAGTATTTTTGGACTGTTCACAGATAATATGATAATTTGATCTTGAAATAAAAAGCATCTTTTTCATGTTGCATTGTCAGTGTACAATGTATTGATATTTAGTTTTGGCACCAAGCCAATCAGCCCAGTCTGTGAATGCATTGTCTGTGGAGATATTGTACAACCATCCTTTTTACACATTTCACTGTCTTTGATGTGGAAATATGTTGCATTGTTTATGTTTCTACAGGCAGTGAAGTAAAGATGTTATGTACTTAGTGTCTTAGTATTGTTTTTTATAGGCAGGGAAGTAAAGATGTTTTGTAGTTTGTGTCATAGTATTGTTTTCTTATCTAGATTAATGGCTTTGCACTCCCTCTGTAATTAGCCTCGTCATGGTTCAGGAAAAAAGAAAACGGGGATGTTGATATCATGGCACACACATTGTCTTAATAATCCATGAAATTACTGTTAGGTATAACCCATTAAATGACATAATAATGTACCGAACTTTAACATCCAAAAAATCTAACAAAGGAGAAAATTTATCTCATTGATCATTGAATAAAGGTATATTTTGCCATTTTTAGGACTCGTATAGGCAAGTTATGAAGATGCGAGCTAAAGATTTAAGAAAGCGCCTCATGGTGAAGTTTCGTGGAGAAGAGGGTCTGGACTATGGCGGTGTAGCCAGGTAAGCCTTACTTCATTGTTTTAATGTGTTGGTCAACACTGATTGCAACAGTTCTGTAGATATATCTCTTTCTGCAGTTTGATAAAGAAAATATAAAATATCTATATCTACATTGTCAGCCACCCAAATAATTTTGAGGAATAAAAATACATGGTGCATTTTAATAAAGGTATTTGCATATTCAAATCACTTGAGTAAGCTCTATTGCATATTAAAATGTGACAACATATTCAAGAAACACTGAAACTGAGACAGTATGAATAGTCGTCAAGGTAGTATTAGGTTACAATTCGTTTAAATTTGCTTCATTTTATATATTACATGTATATGATTATAGAGTTTGTTGATGCTGTTATATACTTATCAGATGACATTCTCCATGTTATGAACCAAACTAATGTATGTTGTTTTGTATCCACAGGGAGTGGTTATATTTATTATCACATGAAATGCTGAATCCCTACTATGGCCTTTTCCAGTATGCCAGAGATGATGTATATACTTTACAAATTAATCCAGACTCTGGTGTCAACCCTGTAAGTATTGATGAAATCTACCTGCATTTCGTACTTATAGAAGTGACTGTAAAACTAAACATAATCAACAAAGTGAATAAAATTAATGTTTTAGAAATTACATGAAATTTTAGGAAAACCATGTTACATGATTTTAGTGATTTTAATTGATTATTGTTAAAATATTTGAATAACATGTTTCTATTTCTGTAACTTTCAGGAACATTTCTATTTCTGTAACTTGTAGGATTATTTATCGTATATTATTGTTAAAATATTTGAATAACATGTTTCTATTTCTGTAACTTTCAGGAACATTTATCGTATTTTCACTTTGTGGGGCGTATTATTGGTCTAGCTATATTTCATGGTCATTATCTGGATGGAGGTTTTACGATGCCATTTTACAAGCAACTTCTACAAAAACCAGTTACCCTGGATGACCTTGAAAGTGTTGACCCTGAACTTCATAGAAGTCTAGTCTGGTTGTTGTAAGTATCAGTGACCTTGAACTTGGTCTAGTCTGGTTGTTGTATCTTAATGACCTTGATCTTTATAAAAGTCAAGTTTGGTTGTTTTAAAATTCTTAATGACCTTGATCTCCACTTAATATGTTTGTTGTTTTTATGGACTATAGATGAAATGAATATTATTATGGCAATATCTTAATGACCATGAGTCTAGAAAATCATGATGTTATGCAAAGATGGGAAAAATTACTGTATAAATGATTCTTCATACTTCAGGGAAAACAACATTGAGTCTGTCCTTGACCACAGCTTTAGTGTGGAACACAATTCTTTTGGTCAGTTTCAAGAACATGAACTAAAGCCAGGAGGAAAAGATGTTGCAGTCACAGAGGATAACAAGAAAGAATATGTAAAGTAAGTATGAAACATCAGTATTGCTTGATAAGTGTATAAATGCAATAAAACAAGATGATGTCGATTCCTTGTTTAATTATGTCTGAACTATTTTGCATGTACCTACGACATCTTGTGCAAGCCAATTTTCGTTAAACTACATTTTACTAAGTGTATTGCATATATTGGCTAGATAAGATTGTAACTATGCAAAAAAAAAATTATTTGTATGTTAATATTAACGCATACATGTACTTTTGTCCTTTACAGGTTATATGTCCAATGGCGGTTTATGCGAGGTATTGAAGCCCAATTCTTGGCACTGCAAAAAGGTTTTAATGAAATCATTCCACAACATTTACTGAGGCCTTTCGATGAAAGGGAATTAGAGGTATGCATAAATAAGGTCATAGTAAAAGTTTAATTGGCTGATTGAATTTGTCATCAGTGTTGTGTCTGCAAAAATTGTAATTTGGTTTCTTTAGTAAAACTGGGCTAATTAATTGTACTTAAGCATGTATAATAATTCAAGGGTTTTACTTTTTAAATGAAATACTTTTTATTTTGTTAGTTAATGATTGGTGGACTAGGTAAAATTGATATAGAGGACTGGAAATCACACACCCGGTTAAAACATTGTACACCAGATACAAGTATTGTGAAATGGTTCTGGAAAGCTGTAGAAGGCTTTGATGATGAAATGAGAGCAAGACTACTGCAGTTTGTCACAGGGAGTTCACGTGTCCCACTCCAAGGCTTTAAGGCCTTACAGGGTAAGATGAAGTCTGATTGTATTGTAACTGTCCCACTCCAAGGCTTAAAGCCCTACAAGGAAAACCTAAGTATGGTTATATGTGTCCCATTCCAAGGCTTGAAGGCCTTACAAGGAAATACTTGTATGTGGTATTAAGATTAAGTATGGTTATATTGTAAAATATTTGTATTTGTTCTGTCACTGCATCTTTGTTTCTTTCGATATAATTTTAGATTTTTGGTGGGAAAGTTATGTTATTTAAGTTTTGAAATTCTGTTGTATTGTTTCTTTTGAGAAGAAGCATCATGGTTGACATCAGAAAGTTTTTAATTAAAGTCAATGAAAAAAAAATTGCTAAAACATAACTAAAATGTAGATGTTGTATTACATAACACTGATAACTAACAAATGAGAATACATTTGAACATTTGAATTTCATCTGTCATTTCTTGTATGAAACTATTTTTACTGTTCTATTGTATGAACGTTTTGTACTGTTTTCTTTTATGAAACTTTTCTGATGCTTTCTTGTATGAAACTTTTGTAATGTTACATCTCTATAGGATCAACAGGTGCTGCTGGGCCTAGGTTGTTTACTATACACATGGTGGAGACCAATACAGATAACTTACCTAAAGCTCATACGTGGTATGTATCATTAAAGCTTTATTTATCTTTTCAGTGATACACTTTGTTCTTTATAACTATGTCTGTTCTTTACACAGCCAATAAAAAAGAATTAACATATATTTAAAGTCCAAAAATCTAAATGTACAACTTATTAGAAGGGAGATAACTTGTAAAAATATCGAAGTAGAAAATTCAAAATCTACTATAAAAATCTACATAAATTTATGCATATTTATAGTGTACAATCCTTAACAATGAAACTTTTCATATGTATATATTAAAGATGAAGTTTGTTTTTCTTTACAGTTTCAACAGAATAGACATCCCTCCATATGAAAACTTTGAGAAACTTTTATCTAAATTGACTTGTGCTGTGGAAGAGACATGTGGTTTTGCTGTTGAATAATAGTCTTGTTATATGTGTGATATTTTATCAAAGGCATGGACTGAATGTGATGACTACAATATCACTGGATATTCACAGAGTTTCTCTTTGTGTCAAAAAAACTACAGAATTTCTTCCAAATAAAGTGACTGAAGAATTTCGTACTTGTATTCTTCACAGGAAATGTGGGATAAGTGTATGGGGCCATTTGTTGAATACTTGCCAATATGCAACTGTGTTATTGCAAACAAAAATTGAGTCTTGCAAAAAGACATTTGAAGCTAAAACTGTCTCAGAAATCCTTGGTTATGTTGAATACCTTGCAAAAACAGTAAATTCAAAAGGCCAATTTTGGATGAAAGAATTAATATCTTGACAAGGAAACTTTCCTTTAAAAACTAGATGGTTTGAACAGTCGTGTGATTCGAGAAAAAACTTTGTGTAGCTGTTCAGTAGATAGTAATTATCTCGCCAAAGCAGCATTGTCAACCTATGCCTCTTGGACACATAATATAGAGGCAATTATTGGTCTATAAGTTATATGAAAAAACATTTATCGCAGTGTGATGCCAGTTCTCTTCCCAAGAGACATGACAGTGCTTATAACGTCCATGTTTTAATGTTGTGTAAATTGTTTATATGAAGGATGAATGAAAATATTTCAATTCTTTTTATATGAAAAATACATTTTTGTAACTTTTAAATATGTACAAAATATTTTCGTTTAAGTTTTAGTAGCTATGTGGTTATTTTGTTATTTTACTCTTGTCGTCTGGATTGTAAATTTTATTTCCAGAGTTTAAATTAGTAATCAAATGTTCATTTTATATATTTAACATACTTTGTGACTGTGAAGTTGAATGACTACAAACTGAACATTTATTACATAAAGGGTTGTGCAAGCTCTAATATGTATTTGACCAATTAAGTGGATGGCCGTAACATTTTATTCTTACAGCAGGATATTCACTTTACTTTAATATGGAATATTTGCTATTTCTGCAATAAATCTTAGCTGAAGTTTGTTCATAATATTTTGCGGAAATCTAACAAGTCTATAATATCATTTGTTATTAACAAGTACTGTTGCATGAGAGGCATTACATGAAAACATACTATTTGAATTTTTAAAGGAACAAAAACACTGGAATGAATATATATAATCATAAAACACAATTACATTATTACCGGTAAGTGTTAATATAAACTTATTGGTAATAAGATATCTTAAGATCAAACCAATGTAAAAATTGTATTTTTACTGCAATCATTAGTTTCATTCCTCGCATTTAAAATTTATATATATTTCACATTTATCTATCATTAGAATGCAGTTTGAAATAGAGATGCTGCGGTCAGCCCTTTACAAAGTCGAGATACAATTGGGCCTAAATATTGTTATTTTAATATATGTATATATCGTGTATATGTTGTCAGTGAGTGAGAGTTTGTTATGCATGTATGGTAGTATGTTGTAATGAATTTAACATCAAGACTTACTGATGGTAGTTAAACATTTATATATGGGATGTGTTCTCCATTGAAGCCTGCCAGTGTACTTTGTATCACCTTATATGTTTGAAATAATTTGAAACACTAGTCTTTAAATCCCATGTTTTCTTATCAACTTTTCTTGAAGGTTTGTGATTTAAGATATAGATTTTCAAGTTATTAGAAGTTTAAAGACTTTCATTTTAAAGTATGATGTACACCTATTAAAAATATTATTTTTTTATCTAAAAATCTACATCATTTTCATTTATAGATTTGTCTGCTGGCTTGAGGTACAAAAATCTTTTTGAACACTGTATTTTTTTTAAGGATAATTCTGTTTACTTTAAAACAATTCTTGTAGTGTTTTGCACCTAAAGCCAGCCAGTAAAATTGCCATCCTATTTTCAGCAAATCAAACTTAATCATAGTAAATATTGTGTACATGAATTTTCGACATAGGAATGAAAGTTTATAAGTTGTAAGTAAATCTTCGCTTAACTGTATATATGCATACAACCCTTTAAATTATCCTTAATTTATTGCATTCTTCCACTTCTCGTGTCTTGTATTAACTATTTATCAATGCAATCATTTCTACATGATACAATATTTAATAATACTAAAACAGCGATTATATCGCAGAAAAAATGTCATCAATCGTAGATATATTGTTCACAGCTTCAATATTCAGTTATGTATTAGCTGAAATACTTAGATTGTTTTATTATAAATCAAGATGTTGAAGATTAAGATAATTGGTATATTCAGAAGTAGACTTGGCTCATAGATTAGATGTATATTATAAGAGTCAACTCTAACTATCATGACACAGCATGTCGACATGACACGTAGCATATGTGATACACATTGATATTATATATGTTAATCTCTTATTAATGTGACTGCTGCCTCATTAAATAATTATTTTATGCAATTCAGTATTTTTGTAATTTTAAGCCAAGGGGGATCTATTCCGCAGGTTTTCTATATATCCTTAAAACAGAAACAGGCAAACATAATTGATAAATATAAATTCAAGTTTTTCAAACATTTAACATTCATTCATACATGTCTCTTAAACGTAATTGTTAGTAATTTAGAGTACTTAATTTGGATTGGTACCTTAAAAAACATTGTCCCAACTAAATAAGTAATTATAAAAACATAAAGTTAAGCTTTGATGCAGCATTTTGTAACACACACAAGATCCTGTTGTCATCTGACGTCTTTGAATTATATTTGAAATATTTAAAATACTTTGCAACGTATATTTATATAATTTATGTCCTTCAGTGTTGTGTTATGGATGCAGCCAGAACATGTGCCTTGGTCAAGTTTCTTGGTGATAAGTCCATTGTATTACTGTTGTATCGTCGTTACTATAGTAACTGCCGTCTTTCTAGTGCTAGTTTATCAGCAACATACATTACCACTGGCTGGTTGTTTGACCTTTATTTGCTTCCCTTTCATAAAATTATACAATATAATTAACAGTCATCTAATGTAGACAAGTAGACGTCCGCTTTCACAATGCTAATGTTGATCTGTGTTTAGTATTTAGATTGTGTTTATAGATTAAACTATTTTTAAATATTTTGACATGATAACTTACTTTGTTTTAAGTATTAACATATATTCACTTATATTTCATCTCATTTCAAAATCAACAGTAATTAAAGCATAATTTGAAGTATTATAATTGATCATTTTTAAATCTGTGCACATCAAATTGAAATGTTAAAAGCCTAGAACATTTATATATTGTCTATTTATTATACATTTTTACCAGAACAATAGAACTTTGTATTACAGTTGTTTCACAAGATTCATGTTTTATATATAGCGTTTTCACCCATTTTTCTGTCTACTTGATATACTCTACAAAGCCAGTCCCATTGTTACTTACTCTTGACACAGGTATATGGTTCACGGATAGTGTTTATACAGCGTGTACAGTAATTTATTAGCCTTTCTATGATGATCTTGCCGTTCTCTTGCTGTCCTATTTCTTATGATAGACTTGTCTTTTCCATCATTTCTCTGTCTCATAGTATACTATATATCTAGGTTGTGTTTTTTTACCCTTAACCCCTTTATAAAAAGGATTATCAAACTTTCATTTGTTTGATTCATATTAATAACGTCATCATAAAAAAATGACAATTTCCTGTACTTTTAGGCATTGTAACTCTTGTGAGATTTGTTGGAACTTGACAAGTCTATTATTGTAGTCTTTCTTCCTATAGTAGATCTTACTGATTTATTTACATCCCATGTGTATTGTCACAACCATTATGTACAGTTCAGATTCATTTCAATCAAGAAAATATCAATAAAAAATTAAACCATTAATGAATATGTTGGGTTACTGTTTTCTTCATGACAAATCATACAGCTGTGTTTGGTCGATTTTAAGTACTTCACAGCTTAATATACATTGGTTTGTTTTTATCAAACTTTTTTTTTTTTACAATGATTAAAACAAGAAGAAATAGGATCAACAGAACAAACGCTATTGACAAATAAACAATAGCTTCATCAAAAAGTCACCACAAGAACTAACCAGCCAAATGAGACTGTTTTAATTTGGGCATTACAATATATATGTCAAACCAACCAAATGGGTGAAAGGACCCCGCCCTTGACCCGAAGCCAAGCTCCAAACACAAGTTATTACAACTTATGTCGAAACCTCTCTTGTTGGCATGGATGGTTTCATGAGTGGATACCGATACTTTCTATGGACCTATATGTTCATGTTGGCAATCCTGTACCACCTCGCTTACAACACAGAGTACTAGTAGCAAACCTGGTCCACATTGTTTAAAAGCAAGTGTCTTAATCACTACAGTATCTGAACATCTTACTGGCAAACAAGTTTAAGGAAAGGTTGATGGACGTAGAGAGGGGGTGGTAATAATTGTACTTCCTTCATTTCATGTAGCAATGCGCAATAATTTTGAATACGGGTGCCTCTGCTTCATGGCATTTTTAGCACTGCGTCTGACACGAGAGCAAACTATACTCAACCATCCCTTAAACTTTTAACATTTTATGACTTTTGCAAGAGTCTGGCTCAATTATGACCAAACTTGGTATATCGGGTCACAAGGAGTATTGTGGGGCTTGGTGCCCAGGGGGTTCTTAAGGAGTAAATTGTACCCAATGTTTAGTCCATCTGGACCAAGGTGGACTTTTCTCGTACAAATCCTGTCTGTCATAAACTTTCACATTTTCGACTTCTCCTAAGCCACAGGACCAATTTTATCCAAACTTGGTAGGAATATCCCTAGGGGAAGGGGATTCAGATTTGTACAAATGAGTGGGCTCGGCACCCAGGGGACCAAGAGGGTGAAGATTTGACAAAATTTCAAAAATCTTACAAAAAAACTAAAAAGCCTAGAGCTTAATGCTTTGGTATGTAGTAAGTTTAGGGCATGGATAACAAAGTTTGTTCAAGGTGTGACCCTGGGGTGAAAAATAGGTTACATGTTTTGGGGTCAAAGTTCAACACTTTAGCAAATATGTTAATTACTCACATTTTTGACTTCTTGTTAAAAACTATTGGACTAATTTTATTCAAACTTGGTAGAAGGTATCCCTTTGGGAAAAGTGTTCAGATTTGTTCAAATTATGGGTCTCGGCCCCAGGGGATGATACAAGGGGACTACAAGGGGGAAAATTTTAAAAAAAAAATTAAAAATCTTAAAAAAAAAATGGCCTCAAGTGTTTATGCTTTGATATGAAGTAATTTGAGGGCATGGAGAACCAATTTGGTTCAAGGTGTGACCCTTTGGGTCAAAAATAGGTTACACTTGTTGGGGTCATGTTCAACACAACATAATTATATAGCAAATATGTTAACTTTTCACATTTTCAACTTGTCCAACACTACTGGACCAATTCCATCCAAACTTGGTAGAAGTCATCCTTGGGAGAAGGGGGTTCAGATTTGTTAAAATGATGGGGCTCAGTCCCCAGGGAGGGCCAGTTTGGAGCCAAAATGGGTAAAATTTGACATCTCAAAAATCTTTTTAAACTAAAAGGCTTAGCACTAATGCATTGGTTTGTAGTAACTTTAGGGCATGGAGAACCAACTTTGTTCAAGGCATGGCCCTAAAGTCAAAGTATTCAAAGGTAAAAAATTTACACATACTAGGCCCATTTAGTCCAGATCGACATTAAGGCCCAATGGGCCTCTTGATTTTATTTAATTTACTTGTCGGTAATACAGTTCTGTAGAAGTACTAGCTGGAGGGGAAAAGATGATTTGGAATTATTTAATTGAAAACACCAGCCAATCAGATTACAGACACTTAGTCTGATCTATCTCGAATAAACATATATTTTTTCGAACACAACAAACAATCTTTAAATGAGCAAATGGTGGCACTGCAGCCACACCAAGGCTAATAGGACCGTCGCAAAAACTTCCACACAATGCATCACATCTCAAGTGTTATAATAGCTATATAAATTTTGGCATTGCAAAAGAGGCGGGTAGAAATTAACAGAAATAAAGGTACTACAAGCGGAGTTTGTTTGAAACATGACCCTTGGGTCAAAAGTATTCAAATTCAACCAGATGGAGGTTAAGGTCGAATTGGCCTCTTGTTAAAAATCTGATCAGCTAGGCTGGCACATTCAAGTACAGAGATTTTATGCCCGGCACGATGAAGATGTAAAGTTTGATATAACAATAGACTGAAAGGTTGTTGTATGAGCTCATCCTTCTTTCAGAACCCTATTGCCTTGTTTCCCATTATTGTTGTTTCTCTTCCTGTTTTTCTCTTTTGTCTTGATATCGGTGAAATACTGTGAAAGTGACGTTAAGCCCCAATTAAACAAACACAGATTATACAGTATAAAGGAACAGTGCTACAATTCATCAATTGTAGTATCTATATTATTACTCCTACATGTACCTGCTATTATTCTTTAGAGGCAATTGAAGGGAGATAACTCTAAAGGTTTTAAACATGGCAATGTAAACAATGAATGGATAGGTTTAATTTCTACTTTTGACCTGAAAATGTACAGTATTCTAATTTTTGTCGCAAACGACTTCTGGTGGTTTAAATTTTAATAGTTTAAATCAGTATAAATGCTGTATAACTGCATACTTTTCTATTTAATGGCAGGATCAAACACCTCCTGTATTATAAAGTGCTTTGATTTCACAGATCTTTATTATTTATTTCACAGGTGTTTATTATTTGCTATTTCTAAACAAAGTGAGAATTCAAAACAACAGGGAATTACTCTTTGATTCATGCCAGTATATATAGCTTTGGGTACAATCAGTGTCGTTTCAAACAAACAAACGGCAAATTCAAAACTCCTGGAATATGTTTCACTTGTTAAAACATGAAGGTTTAACCCCATGATAACCAATTTTGAATAATTTTATTTGATATTTAATACACTGAACGACACAAGTCTTCTATTAGTGTCCTTATACGTCATCATTGTGGGTTTGATCTGTGATTGGATACCAGTAACCTAGGGTGATGATTCCTGATCTGTGATTGGACCCCAGTAACCTAGGGTGATGATTCCTGATCTGTGATTGGATCCCAGTAACATGCCTTTTATTTTGTACCTTTAATATTACAATTAGAAGATAAATCCACAGGTGTTTCTTGTGCTGTTTCGACTGTTGTTTTTTCTTCTGTATTGTCAGATTTTACTGCCTCTGTTTTAAGTATGCCATGACTGTTTTCATCACCATCACAGGACATGTCCTTGTTTTCACTACTATGCTTTGACAAGTCTTGGCTTGTCTTTTCAGTAGTGTTTGTTTCACCGTCCTTGTTAATGTCATCTGACGTGACAGCATCAGTATTAACCTCTGCGTTTATTTCCTCCTCTACGACGGGCTTATCTGTTTCATTAGTGTCCTTAGTTTGTGTAGTGGTTTCTGCTACATCCTTGACAACTTCGTGTAAGTTGTATTTCCTAAACTTGAAGAAATCTTTAACAATCCCAATACAACAGACATTTCCAATGATTTCCACTAGAATCACTAGATCTGGATTACTGAAGTTGACAGTATGTAAAGGATTCATATCTTTGATGATTTGTCCGAGTGAAGTTTGTACCTCAACCCTAGTAACACTATTGTTGTTTCTCATCTTGAACATGATGCTGAAACCAAGTCCAGAACCAAAAGGTGTTTGAAAGAAGGGAACAAGAATTTTCTTCCCTAGTTTCTCTATATCTGCCATAAACGCTCTGCAGGTTTCAGTTATAGGGAGTAATCTTATAGCATAACGTGTCTTTTGAACTTTCGTAGTAAATAAATCTGTGAATATTTTTTCTGCTAATTCATTCGGATTTTCCAGGGAAGTCTTAATAAAAATGCAGTTGTTGGCCTTGGTTAGTGTATTTTTGAAGCGTCGCTCAGTCGACTGAGTCGTGTCCTTGATAGACTTTATTTCTTTCTGTAGAGCCTTGTCAACGTCATCTTCATCGCTGTCTGATGCTGCACTGTCTTCGTCTTCCTTCGTCTCCTCTTTAGGCTTAATCTACAAAACATCGAAATGGAAGCTTTCAAAATTTGAGATGATACGAAATTTAATTTTTTGTAATTATAAAACATAAGTGTTTCAGATTAAATTTTACTAAGATGTATATATACACACATTCAGAAATCGTTAAAGCATCATGACAGAAAATACATTGATTTATCTTCGAAGAATATTTGGGTATAATGTGAAGCACTCCGTCTGTCAGTCCGTCTGGATCTTTGTCAGAGGAACTCCTCCTAGATGGATGAAGGAATTTTAACAAAACTTGGTAGGATGTTAGAGTATATGATGTTGATGTGCATATCTGTTTCAGTTTTTTGATGTGCACAATTTTGGGGGAATTTTTTTTAATTTATTGATGCATTTGGAGTTTTATTCATGGGATTTCGATGGATTGCTGAGTGAGGGTATAAGTATATCTATGATTGCGTCCATCTAGTTGTAATTACTATGACATGTATTAAATTTCATACAGCAGTGTCACACCTAAACAACTTCACCGTTTCACAATTCCTACATATGTATTTAGACTACTCAATGTAAGTAAATAGTATGACCTACATTAAAGTGATTCACAATTGTATTGTCACATGTATCTTGTGTAAGTCAATGACTAAATAGTTTCTTGCAATATTGACTTCACTGAAATATTTGATCTTTTTTAAACTCATCTTCTCCGACTCTTTTTCTTAAAGCACTTTCGTATACTTCAGTAAACATTTATATTCTAACAAATAAATAGTATGTGCATATATATTTACACATGCAATCATGTATATATTTACATAAATAAAATGTCTACTAATACACACATATTTAATGACATTGTTAAAACATAAACAGTCAATATGAAAGCATATATGAATAAATGTATACAAATGGCAGTAAAATCTAATTCAATCCTTCGTCTTAATCTATATTAAGCACCAGCCAGGTACAATGTATATTATTTACATACAATCGTCAACAAGTCTGATGTTTTCCCAATAAATCTTCTCAAAATAACTCCTGCTTGATCATTAACTATTATTATTCTATGTAAATTTTTTTTAAAGATTCTAATTCTAACCGAGCCTTAGGCCATCTTGTCAACGGGAATAAAAAGTGGACGCCAGTTTTTAAAAGTCATCCTTGATTTGACTCCAAATAGGTAGACAGATAATTACTGTTTTAATACCATTCTTCTAGAATATAACTAATTTATTTAATGACATGCAAACCTTTTTAATTTATTCTAAAATATCTTGAGGAAACCAATATGCACCAGGAATTCATAATTGTTATTTATTTAAAGAAATATTAATGTGACACTTCCTCTAGTAAATGAAGTATGTCTTTATTTAGTGAATTTGATCATGATAACCAAGTTATTTATATTAAAGTGAAATATGTTGTTCCATACATTTCATTTTCAAACAAGAGTGGGCCTTGATGTGCTCACCCGATAGCAATTGTGTTATTTATCTTATATTAAATTATATTTTCTACTGTTCAACTTCGATTTTTATTTATCACCAATAACAAAAGGCCCAATAGGCCTTGATGCATTAAACTAAAGCACTAAGCTTTCTAGTCTAATGGGCCTTGGTGCATTAAACTAAAGCACTAAGCTTTCTAGTCTAATGGGCCTTGATGCATTCAACTAAAAGCACTAAGCTTTCTAGTCTAATGGGCCTTGATGCATTAAACTAAAAGCACTAAGCTTTCTAGTCTAATG
>JAUMGZ010012217.1:0-10158 GCA_032359645.1 Pododesmus macrochisma | reverse complement strand
TTCTTTCTTTCTTTCTTTCTTTCTTTCTTTCTTTCTTTCTTTCTTTCTTTCTTTCTTTCTTTCTTTCTTTCTTTCTTCTCTTGCTTGCTCCAATCTGTCTCTGCTTCACATGCTCCCTCTCTCTGTCTGTCTCTCCACATACCACACTCCTCTCTCTCTCTCTCTCTCTCTCTCTCTCTCTCTCTCTCTCTCTCTTCCAACCACCCACCCACCCTCTCTCTCTCTCTCTCATTCATCACACACTCATACTATAGATCATCACATCATTATTTTACCAGTCATTGTTAAAGTTTACATTAGGCTTAAGATCTAGATAGGGTAAACTTAAGTGGTCAGACAAACTTTGTAGATATAACGATAAGTGAAGTGGTCAGACAAATGTTGGAGATATAAATCAAGTGAAGTGGTCAGTTGTCCAAATACTTGTCCATCATATTCATTGCTTGTTACAGTAACAGAAAGGCACACTGTTGTCATCCACAAGTTTAATGTAAACTTACTGTGCTCTGTTCAAACTAAAATTAATTCTTCATATAGAACTCAGATAAAATACAATTATGTTTTAACTAGCTAAGAGGAGATAACTCTGGTTTGTTTATGATACTTGTGTAGTTGTGAGTGTTACAGGTTAAGTGTCTACTGTACACTGTTGACTTTCCATGTTTTTCCATGTCAAATATTATGTAACAATTGTAAATATATATATAAGTGACAATAATGTCTAAAAACCAGAAGAAAGTAAATACCAATCACAATGTACTTCCTATTACAATGGAAGTAGAAGATATATATTAAGTAAATTATCGTTTTATTTTCTGATTATTGTAATGCAGTTAAACATGTGAAGGATTGACAAAGTGTTGGAAGTATTAATATGACTGCTTGTACAGTCTGTCTGTCTCTTTTCTGTCTGTCTGTCCCTCTTAATTCTGTCTGTCCCTCTTAATTCTATCCATCTGTCTGTCCCTCTTAATTCTATCCATCTGTCTGTCCCTCTTAATTCTGTCCATCTGTCTGTCCCTCTTAATTCTGTCCCTCTTAATTCTGTCCATCTGTCTGTCCCTTTTCTTTCCATCCCTTAATATGTCCTTATGTCCATGAATGTTAACATAAGTCTATGCCAGCCAGCTCATTATTTTATCCATATTATTTTCAATCAAACATTTTATTTATTCTGTATAAACCATGATAATGAACTAAACTTGTTCTCTCTGCACATAATATATATATAATATTGTATAAACACTTCCACACAGGAAGTGAAAGTAAAGAAGTTCTCCAGTGTTTATCTCAACGGAAACATTCCATTAATATGATGGAGAGGAGGGAAGTTTTGCTAGGGACAGATAAAGTAATACACTACAAATCTGGGTCATGTGTAAGATTTTTCCCTCATAACAAAATAGTAGGATCTTTTAAGAATGTCAGCTGATCAGAGTCAGAACAATGCTTGATCTGTGTAACTATTTTAAATATGACTTGAGACCATGAACTTTTAAAAGTATTCTGTTCATCTGGATGTTAAGAATGAAGTGTATTCATGTGCCAATTAATTGTGTTAAATTAAGGAATTCTGACCTTTAATTCAGATTAAGGAGTTCGTATAGTGTGCTTTTCTATATAGTGACATTTTTGTGAACTTAAATTCGAGACCTGTTGGAAGCTGCGTATTTAAAATCTTTTTGATGTTAAGTCATGATCACATGTTAAGTCATGATCACATGTTAAGTCATGATCACAGGTTCACAATGGAATTTCTTGTACTTTGACCTCAATATTATACACTTTAAGTTAATCAAAAATTTAACTTTCACTTACAGGTTGATAATAGTCTCTTTGATAATGAGGTTGCAATTGTTTGTTTCAAAAGTAATTTGAAAATTCATATGCAGCCTTATTTAGGTGGAAAATCTATATAACTTATACAGTTCATTTTAGGAAAGTCCTTATTAATGTGTAGAATTGTTTTTCTTTGTTCCAATACAATCTTTCCCTGTTTTTTTTTTTATAAACATCTGTCTGCTCAATCCTCTGTCTAGCACTGCATGACTCAAATTACATATCTTTGCTTGACATATACTTTTTCCTAGCTTTTTGTTGAATCATTCAAAATGATAAAGGTTTCAATGTTTTAATAGTTAAAGACCCTTTCAATCATCATTATTATCATGATTAGGTTCAACATTATTTTGTCCCAAAGAGTCTAAAAATTATTAACGACCTTGGCCTTGTTGTAAAAGGTGTCAGTGACCTTGACCTTGATTTTCTTTGAACTTGTAAAGTCACATTTCATTAAAAACTAATATATCTGCCATGCAATTATAAACCTATATAATATCGAGATACTATAAATCTACCCTCTGTGTATTGTTGATGAATTTACACCGTGTTTGGTGCTAATAAACACACAATGTAGGTATAAATCTATCACGTACAGGTGATTTACCTGTAACTAACGACATTATCACCTGTCATTATATCGTACAGGCAGGTGATACAAACAAGATGTATTACACAAACGTACTGTAGGTTTTATAGATAAACAGTAAAACATATGACTGTATAGATATACAAGTTTGTTAGTGATATCACTCAGTGGCCATCCCTATATCAGTGTGGACATCAATATGTCATACAGACTACAGTTATTGTGTGTTAATTGTGTCCAGCGATGATTATACACACATCTCATATCATTAAGTCTGGTCAAAATTACCAATATCTACCTCCAAACAGAAACATAAAAAACAACGTTAGATTGTATGATGTTTTCTTTGTAATTCGTTCAGTCACCCTTATATTCCTAACTTTCTCTCTCCCTCTCTCATACACTCACTTCTTGCACCAACCGTCTCTCATGAATTTCTGTCTCTCCCTGGCCTATAGTCGATTGCGTAGCTTTCTCGCTCGCATGCTCCCTTACTCTCTCACACTCATTTTTTGCCTTGACCCTCTCTCGTTTTTTTTTGTCTCACCCAGGCCAAGTCAATTGCTTAAGTTTTTCTCTCCTTTGATTCTTCCATCCTTCTATTTTTCCTACGACTCTCACCTCCTCCCCTCCCTCTATCCTCTCCCCTCCCTCTATAATCCTCTCCCCTCCCCCATTCTCTGCACTTCTATTACCTAATATATTGCTTTCTCTTTATACCTACAATCGATGTTCAAGCAACAGATTGAAAGTTGCTGATAGTATGTGATGTGAAGGACAGACAAAGTTGCTGATAGTATGTGATGTGAAGGACAGACAAAGTTGCTGATAGTATGTGATGTGAAAGACAGACAAAGATGCTGATAGTATGTGATGGTGAAGGACAGACAAAGTTGCTGATATCACATCAAAATAGGTTTTATTCCTATCACAACTTAAAAATTCTGGCTCAGAGGTAGAGCGCTCGCTTTGTGCTGGTATAAGAATCCGAGGATGGAGTTTGAATCCTGGATGCATCAAAACCTAAGACATTAAAATAGGGCAATCTTCTCACAACCTTAATAAGCGCTCAGCATATCTGGGAAGGAGAAGGACTGGTTGGCTCTGTGTCAGGATAATGTGAAAGAGTGAAGTATCATGTCAATGTGTCAGTGGTGTGATATTTCAGTGAGACAGCACTATAAAGTCGCCATTAGTGTGCACTGTCACAAGCAGACACTGTCTCGATATGACCTATACATGAGACATTAGACCCCAATAAAGCAAACCTATTACAACTTAAAATTCTACATTAGTACCAACACTATATGCTCATGCAAATATGTTATGACCTATAAAAGTAATATATATACGGTATATATTCTGACTTAGATTTTAAGGAAGTTATCTACAAAGTATACCATAAGTGGTCAGTTGTTTTCTGTCCTGTTATGTATGACCTGGATGTAGATCTAGATGGACACTGGTCAATATTGATGGAGTGGTCATCAGTCCAGATATTTGTGTCTTAACAGTGTATAGTCCAGTATAATTGACCAATCCTCTGTGTTCATTGGTTTTAGTGTGTAGTGCTTGCTGACTAGTTGGTCTGGACAAATCTGACCATTAAAAGGGATTGATAGGTGACAAACCTCTGACCACAGTAATTGATTATTTAGAGGGATGCTGATGTGATTTAAGAGATGGGTGGTGTTCAAATGGTATACAAGGTGTAATTTATGGAGACATCAGTTTGGTTAGACTTCTGTGTGTTTTATTAGTTAAATCCAACCCATATCAAACCTAAGATGTTAAAATAAGGCAATCTTCTTACTCCCTGATTCGTGCTCAGCTTTTCTTGGTAGAAGAAGGACTAAATGTTGGCGCGGTGTCTGGATAATGTGACAGAGTGAAGTATCAATGTGTCTATGGCATGATATTTCAGTAAGATAGCACTATAAAGTCACCATTAGTGCATCTGTCACAAGGAGACACTGTGCACAGTCTTCAGATGAATTTATAAGACATATGAATTGAAAGGAGCAAAAACCCCAAATAAAAAAAAAACAAGCAAACAAAAAAACAAATTCTTCTAGTATATAAGTTAAACCTGAAATAGTATAATTTGAAAAATATAATAAAAATCCTAAAGAGGTATTATTTAGCAATAAACTGCATAAATGTTGTAGACCTATTGGTATAACTGCAGCATTTCTCACAGACAAACTAAATGGAGGCGTTATCAAACGACAATCATTAAAGGCAATATTACAAACATCAAGAGTGAAAATGGTAGTTTAAACCTTATGTATTTTGTGACCTCATTTAAACCACAATATATCGCTATGAACCTAATGAATGCTACAACAGTAGGCATTAAGCAGTGGATTTTATGTATATCTTTAACTTTATTGTTTATGCACTTTGGAAATCTACTTATCTACATCTAGATCATTAAACTTCGGGAATAATTAACTGAAATAAACAAATAATAAAACTTTTGGAATTTAAATGAAATGTTAATTTATGGTTGAAAAGTTTCCCATATATATTGTGACTGAGTGAAGTTTGTCCTAAAAGTCAGTACATATATTGCCACTTTATGACTGGTGACCTTCACACCACCACCAGTTAAAAGCCTGAAGACAGAGGTATAGCTCTGTTTATGATGACTTCTCCACTCATTTGGTTATCTTCGCCAGCTAATGGTGCTGTAACCTTAACAGATTAGAATGATAAAATCAATGTAAATTTACAAATATCAGAGGTTTGCCCTCTGGGTATATGACGCTTCCTAGTCACTGGAAGTCTCAGTCTTATTGCATCAGGTGTCTGAGATGTGTATATGTAAGATTACATAATACTGGACAGATGTAATGGTGTTACCCAATACACTCAATGTTAATATTTCATTGGGTTCAAGATTGTGGGAATCATTGATCAGTCGATGAAGGTTGTTAATATTTACATATTTTTGGTGTGACCTGGCCTGCATGTTCTGTATTTAACATTTCATTGGATTCAGGACTGTTAAAATTTCTAATCATATGACATGATTATAGTTACCTCGGTTAGGTGCATATAATCTCTAAGAAAGCAGTTTTGTGCTGAAATGAGAACTTTCTCCACATAAATTGTAGTAAATATAATAAAGACATTTGGATCATCATAAGGCTTAGAAAGATTTAAAGTTACTGACATCTCGTTGAAAGTAAAGACATTTGATATACCGGTTGATCAGTTCTGATTTAAAACTATAAACAAAATTATTTTGGTCGGAATCAATTGGAAATCTACAGGAAATCTCGCTTGACTAACATTGTGATCAAGTGACAAGTGATGACAATTCCTATTCTGCGATATAATACTGGAATACAGAAAATTATAACGAAACATCATAATTTTACATATCAAATGACTCATGACTGTAAAGTCGTTACCAAGGTAACGGAAAGGTATGTATCCAGGGTGTAGCATGTGATCGAGTGACAAGGCTTACAGTTCAAAGTTGCTGCATATCTATATCTGCATGATTCCAAACTTGAAACTGACACACAACCTTCAGACAACAATGACAGCTGGAACAAGTCTATGATGTCCTCTGTGATTTCATATTGATGTTTGTGATGCTTGTAAACTGTTGAAACGCGAGAAATTTGTGTTGTATTATTTCAAAATCTGTGAGACTTACGTGGACTATCCTTGAGCTGTCGTAATCGGCGCTGGACAATGGCCAAGCTGTCGATTGTCAGTAAAAATCCAGATACGGAATCTCCTGTGTGATGCTCTGGTTATATTGAGAGATAAAACGTCCATTTTGAGATTTGTATAATATTGGGAGTATAATTTGAAATGATCTTCTGATTATAGTGTTATAGAAGATAATACTATACACCAAGCTAGTTATGGATTTTTGAAACCATTTTCAGTGCATGCAAAGCACCTATGAAGTAATGCGTAGAAATTTAAAATAAAAGTAAATATGTTTATATAAGCAGCACATATCGGAGAGTTTGCTTTGCCGATTTAAACAAGTTTATATTAAAAGCTATAATCACCATTTCTGGTTATTATTTATGTTACAAATACCATAGAAACAGTAGGTATCTGAATGTGTTACAGACATAACATTAGATATATATATAAAGTATATATCTCGTAGCTCGTTGATAACATAATGATATGCGTGACATTTGATTCTCACAAAATTGCAACGATTTTGATCGAGTGAATTATCAAAGTGATACTTGTACATGTTGGAAGTAGTACTTCGTGATACTTTGACTTTTCATAGGAATATGTATTAATGCATGGCCAAAGTGGTCGACACAGGATATTGTGGTGTCGAATTGTGCAATGTGAACAAGTACAGTGAATTATTCTCGATCAGAGGGGTACGTTACGGCATTATTATATTCAACATCCTAGTTTAATGTGGACAAGAACTGGGGGTTATTCTTGAGCTTAATGACTTGTTGTGCTTAGAGAAACAGTCAATGAGTTATAGATCCATGTGATTGGTCTTACCACTTCATATGTGACAAAAAGCAGCGATACAAGTTGCGATAATTAATTATGAATTATGGTGTCTCACGGGACTAGCGGTTTTCTTTGCAATCTGTTCCTATACAGTTCATCGGTAATGTTAAACATGTAGTGCTATATAGGTACATGTTCAAAGATGAATAATTTATTCAAGTGGATGAAGCCGTCTGCTTTACTCTGTTTTCGTCAGTTCTAAAGCAAATTGTTATTTTTCGTTGTTTCGTTTGACTGAAGAATAACAAAGTATCATTTTGATTCACCTGTTTATGACTTTACAAAAGAAAACTCTGAGCATCTCACCACAAAGGGTTACAGAAGGCATCTCACCATTGAGGGTAACAGAAGGACAAAGATAAAATCTTTACTTTGACAGGTATAGCTTGATAATAATTTTATGCATAGAAAAGATACTTTTACTTGAATGGGCTGAATCGACCAAGATTTACCACATGAGGTGCATGGAAGAAAAGAAAACATCAAACACTCATAAAGAAGTCAATATGGAGGTCGTTAATATATATACCTAAAAAATACAGCGAAGCTCTGTCAGCATTCATGAATGCTATCTGACGTGTGCTGAAGGTCAATGTGTACTTAATTATTTGGAGAATTTACCCAGGTATTCAGTTGTCACAATACTTCTGTACGAGTTGTTCAAGATTTATGGGTGACAAATGCAAGGAATGGATAGCAGTAACCTTAACAAGATTGTGTCGCTGAAAATAAAGTGGCTGTCTGGATTGAGAACTCTTTATCACATGGAGATAGGATTAATGTGTCGGTGCATTTTGGATTTTAAAAACTGAATAATCAATGACAAGGTTTTTAACATGTTATCACAGCGCTGAATGCCAAATTTAACCATATTGTTCTCCTCGTGTGAACTCTGTATGTGTGTGGTTTTGTGCAGTGAATGAACCATGTCAAGTTTCCTGTTGTTATAAAAGACAATAGTTCAAATATGTCAATCTGCACTGACTGACCAAAGAAGAGTGCTATGTCTGCTGTCTTCAATTAAATCAACAGTGCTGCATTTGTAGAGGGAAAAAAGGATTTATAATTTAAATTCTAAAATTGTATTTCTTTAAAATTACAGGATACTGCAAGGATAATTTTAAACTTGTGTGAGTAAATGACCTTTTAGTGAACTTTGGAAGTTAAGGAATTATAAACCACAAACTATCTCTAGGACGACGTGATTGTGGAAAACACTCAACTACCCAAAATTTGTGTCTAACTTTCTCTAGTAAAAGTTCACAGTTTATAGAGTAGAAAAATGGGTTGTCTTTTTAGAAATTCTGACTTACGCATCATGTAAAGGATGAAGCATTCCAGCATCTATACAGTGTATACCTGTAGAAATAGACACACCTATACAGCTATATAACCTGTCACCTTAATGTCATGTCGTTTAAGGGGACATTTAACTAAATTGGATCATTTAACCTAAACTACGGATAGTTAATTGTGTGTGTTGACTATATTTAGCCTAATTGTCCGCTATTATAGAGTGATACCATTTGTGTACTATGACATTGGATGTACTGTTATACAGCTATGTGTGAGACGGCTATGTGTGAAGCATGTATAACTTTGTTGGATTATAAATGATCGTATCTACAAACAAGGTTTGATAACCTATTGGATTTATATACAGTGACATGGGTTTGTATGGATATGTCGGAATTCAAAAACATTTACAAATATCCAGTCACAGCTAGTTTACATTATATTTTGTCAACATCATGGTTTAAAAAAATGCCCTTCTAGATTGTTACAATGACCTTAACACCTCTGTCTAAAAAACTCATATCATGATTTTTTCACAAAAATTTCCATCAAATTGATATTCTATATCTTCAAATATTACTTTCTGAGAACATATGAAATAAGTTCATTACATTTCACAAAATAATAATATATTGCAGTTAAAAGCTACCCCATATGTAAAATATATAGACTTGGGTTTTCTGCTCATCCTAAGTTTAGATATTACATTTAATTGGTTTCTTGTTTCATTCAGCATGTTTGTATTTGTGACAGAGATACTCTAAAACCATTCCAACTTTTCTGCCGTCTTTAGAAATGCCAATATCTCAATACTTGTAGCCTTTCTGAGTTTTGCTACTGTCTTTATGAAACCTCTAGCTAGTCTTCGCTGCTTGCATTTAAGCTTCTTTCACATGTATCAATCTTAAGAGCCCTAAACAAAGATTTGCCATCAAATATTTTAACAGCCCTAAGTATTTACTATATACACAATGTTTTAGTGTTTTTAGTCCATCTGGACCGAAGGTCCAAGGTGGACTTTTCTCATACAAATCCCGTCCGTCGTCCGTCTTCCGTCCGTCGTCCGTCCGTCCGTCGTTAACTTTTGCTTTAAACAACATCTCCTCTGAAACTACTGGGCAGATTTCAAATAAATTTGGCAGGAATCATCCTTAGGGTAAGGGGATTCAAGATTGTACAAATGAAGGACCTGACCCCCAGGTGACAGATGGGCGGGGCATAAAGGGGTGAATTTGAAAGTTTGCCTTTAAACGACATCTCTGAGACAATTGGGCAGATATCAACCAAATTTTTCTTGAAAGATCCTTAGGGGTAGAGGATTCAAGATTGTTCAAATGAAGTCCCTAACCCTTAGGGGACAGGTGGGCGGGGCCAAAAGGGGTAACTTTGACAGTTTGCCTTTAAATAACATCTCTTCTGAGACTATTGGACAGATTTCAACCAAATTTAGCAGAAAGCATCCTTAGGGAAAGAGGATTCAAGATTGTACAAATGAATGACCTCCCCCTCCCCCCGAGGACAGGTTGGCAGAGCCAAAAAGGGTTAATTTGACAGTTTGCTTTAAACAACATATCCTCTGAGATTATTTGGTAGATTTCAACCAAATTGGCAGGAAGCTTCCTTAGGGGAAGGGGATTCAGGATTGTACGAATCAAGTATTCAACCCCAAGGGGACACGTGGGCGAGGTCAAAGGGGATAAATTTAACAGTATGCCTTTTAACAGTCATTTTTGAGACTTTTGGGAAGATTTCAACCAAAGGTTGTACAAATAAAGTATCTGCCCCCAAAGGGGACAGGTGGGCAGACCAAAAGGGGTAAATTTGACAGTATGTCTTTAAATGAAACTTCGCTGAAACTACTGGGCATATTTTAACCAGGTGACGTTAAGGCCCCATGGGCCTCTTGTTTTTGGTGT
>JAUMGZ010012196.1:0-10159 GCA_032359645.1 Pododesmus macrochisma | reverse complement strand
CTGTCTTTTATAAGTGTTTTTAGAAGCCTTAGAAGGCTCGCTAATAGCCAAAACAATCACCGGTAAAGACTAAATTAGTTCAGCTCATTCTATTTTACAAAAACTCACTAGACCAAGGAGGTGCAAATACTGTATTTTAACGCTTATACAAAGCCTTTCACGCAAAACATTAAACATGTTCTATTTTATTCAAGAAATTTACATATAAATACAGTACATACATACATATAAATTTACTGTAGGATCTGGCAACAAGATTCATGTTCTTTAAGTACATGGTACTGGTTTTTTTTTATTGGGATTTAACGGTCCTTTCAACTTATGTTTAGATCATGTCTAGATGGGGTAAGTGTGCACTTTTGGGGACCTTATAGTGCCGTCTCACTGAAATATCATGCCTCAGACACATTCACATGATACTTCACTTGGTCACATTATCCCGACACTGAGCCAACCAGTCCTTCTCCTGACTCAAATACTAGACATTTAGTGAGGAGTCAGATGATAATCTAATTTTTCAACTAATAAGGTAATAGAACCTGGGACCTATCACACAAGAAGCAAATGCTCTGACAAATGATCTATTGAGCCGAACAAGTTAAATAACATTTTTCGTCAGGAAGTTAAAATGTGTGAACAGAGTTAGAACATTATTAGTATGATGTCAATCAGTAATCACTTTTACATGCTATAATTACTAAGTATACATGTCACTTATTTTGTCATCAAAGAATGTGTTAATCCATATGGACTAGAATAATCATTAGATCATATAGATACACCTACATGTCTTAAATTCACTGCTTTACTCAGGTTTTCTGGGGTATCACATAGCTGGCTTTGTTTTTGAATTATTAAGCAGTTAATATTGATAAACAATAAGATTAAGTTTTTATACCAGTGCATTAGTACCATATTGAGAAAAAAAATTGAGCTTTTTTACAAAGTCAATGAGCTAATCTTCATGGTTACAGGTAATATCACTACAATCTATTGATGGGTATAGGATAGAGAGACATTTGTAACATAGTGCATGGTTTCTATGCAACACCAACACCATAGTAACAAGCTTCAGTCCTAACAGAGTAATCTGAGCAGTAGGCGGCTCATGTTATAAACCAGCACTACAAGAAGGGAGCAAATTGAACAACTTGTACTAACAACCAAAATTAGAGACTATGGTTACCTAAACTCAACAAACCCAATCCACATATGTTTAAGTACTTTTTGTCAAAAACTTGTGAATTAAATTGTTAAAAAAAAAAAAAAAAAAAAAAGGGGGACTATAAGGCATAAACATCAAACAGTATACAACAACTGTGAAAGAATATCTTGCAACAAGATTTAATTAAGTTAACAAATCAACAAGGTCGGTACACTGTAAATATTAGGTCAAACTCCAAGAATACACCCTTCAAAGGAAGTGCTTGCGCACAAAAACTGACAAGAGCCTCATGAAGCAGATCAGCAGATCCCGAGTTGAAATTTTAAAAGATTTGGTAAGTCAAAGGCCATTACTGAAATACAATGTATTTGATTCAATAATTTTGAAAAGGAGTGAAAAAGGTATCAGCCAATCAGAAGCCATGACCGTCATTTTGGATGGAATTTGGCAACGTCAGATACATATCTTAGTGGAAACCATGTAAGGAAAATCTACATCAAGTTTTGAGAAAATCTGACCAACAGATCTTCACAAGAAAGTCTATAAGGTCTCGGCTAATCAGAAGCTCTATGGGCACAATATTGGATTGAGTTCAACAACAAAAGACAAAATCTTAAAAGCGACCATGCAATGAACATCTACATCAAGTTTCCCCGAAAATCTGAGCAAATGACACACGAAATGGAAAAGGTCCAAGTCCATCAGAAGCAATGGTGAAATATCAGATAAAATTTGGACACAAGTCTGAACATCTGTACAATATGCAAGGAATATCTACATCAAGTTTCATGAAATCTGATTGACTCTTGACAAGAAAAAAATATCTCAGCCAATCAGAATGGACCTCAGCAACATTGGACACATTCATAAAAGGGGACTGTGTCAGGAAGATATATATATATATATGCAGCGAGTTTGGTAAAAATTTCTTTAAAGCAGAACTCATCAGAAAAGTTTGTATTTGGTAAAAAACATTTTTAATTCATTTGAACACAGATCGAATAAAAATTTGGCATGTTGGCTATACTTATGATACTTTGTAATATTAGAATATCATGAAGGTTTATTTGGATATAACACAAGATCTAGAGGAACATCATTGGTGTCCATCGGCACTATATCAAATATTTGTTCATCGAAGGCTAATGCCACTGTGAATGGGTGATATCCAGCATCCTTACACTTTCCTAGATATGTATCATAGTAGCCTTTCCCTCTGCCAAGTCTTCCTCCAATGTCTGTGAATCCTAGGCCTGGCATGACAATCACATCCAATCCACCTTAGAAATAAATAAGACAACTCTATATTGCTAAACTTATAAAAAAAAATTACCGCAAGTCATCTGGTGAACCACAAGTCATTTGGTGGAGGTAATGTTTATTTTCAATCATCAAAACTATAAGATTAACAAATGAGTTACGTGCACAGAAAATAACTTTCTATAATGCCATAAAGATTTCTAGAATGAAATCATTAAAGTAAACAGATTTTGAAATATAGTACAGACCATACTGAATGTTACTGTCAGATGACACACAGTACCTCCACTGATGTATTTTAGGAAGTTATGTTGACAACCTGTTATTCCTATGCTACGAAATGTGCACTTTTCCCCATTTTGTAATATTTAAAAATGATGATGGTCAAACTTGTCTTTCTATACTGTAAATGACATATCTGTTGTATATTTGTTAATTAATGCTCTTCAAGATTTTAGTTTAAGTGAAAGAATATCTTGTGCAGATTCTTATATTCACACAGAGAATCTTGGATCTTGTACTATGGTATGCATACATATATTAAGTGGTGATTCGTTTCGGTTTGCAAGATGGCATACCCGGTATGTATAAAGGGTTTGATTGATTGAAACACTATTGCAAGCATCCCTTGCAGCTCAAAATTTAGCAGTGTTAGTTATAAAAGAGTTATCTCCCATGTAACTCATGTTCAAGTAAAGCAATAAATATACATTGTTTCCACAATGCCCTATTGCAGGTCAGTTTTTATTTGGATATGAAATATCTGGTTTCACACATAGCTGTAGTTTTTAATGTTCTTCAAGATCTTAGTAAAACTGAAAATACATCTTGTGAAAATTCTTGACAAGTTCTTCTCAGACAGAGAATTGGTTTTTGTTTTTTGTAGATACATTTTAAAATGAGTGGCCTATTTCAAATTGTAAGACTTAAATTTAAATCACTTGATCATACCTGTCTGTAAAGCATCTTCTCTTAAATCATCGTCAGCTGGCTGTTTTATTTTCCACTTTGTCATTGGGAAGCTTTCATAGTCCTCCCAAGACCTGACCTGGACCATCTTCATGACTGGTCCAATATACTGAGGTACAAAACAATCAGTTTTCCTGTCTAAAAGCGTCTTTAGTAATGGAATTGTTTGGACTTCATCTGACATGTTTAGGTACAAACATATTCTTTTACTCGTCTGAATCTGAGGTAGTGTTAACAGCTGTAAAGTATAATTGTCATTAAATGTGAATAAACAATAATGGTGGTCCCAATTTTTTTTCAATAGGTTAGACCTAAATATTTTGTATTTCTGCTTTGTTAGTGCCTGCCTTCAAATAATTGTATGACTATATATATAGTATTTGTCATGTTTTACCTAAAACTTAATTCATAATTGAAATAGATTTATAAATATCTGCTTCTCTTTCTGAAATGCATTAAAAACTCCCAGAAGTTAGTAATCTCTAGGTAATCATATACCGGTAACTGAAACAGATCTTACCATAACACCAATGAAAAGGTATGTTTTTTTATCGCGTGAATGTCTATCACAATTTTCACATGCCAATTATTGTAAAGTTGATCATTTCCCTCATGGCCAAAATGTCCTCACATGATTTCACGTTTAATTCATGTGAATTTTACTATAAGACATTTTGTCTATATACATGATTGTTTAAGTTTTAGAATATAATGTAAAATCTGTTATTTCTACATTTAGGCGTAGATAGTGGACTTCTGGATACGCCATCATTTCTATCTAATTTTACTTTAAAATTCAATGTTAAATTTCACATATAAATGCTTTACCTTCTCAGTGACCACTGTTGACTGTCGTTCCTTTTCCACTTCAGATAATGCTGCTACTCTTCTCTTTATTTCCTTCCTCAGCTGTGTCTTTGCTGAACGAATAGCTGCAGAGGCTGACATCATGTGAATGTTTTACACATGGACTATACTTAACTGTTAACTCAAAGCATTTAACCTACAAAAGAAAGCAATATACTGTTCACTGAGAGATGGGCTAAAAATATTCACAAATTAACTTTACATGGATTAGACATAACTATTTCCTTTAACAGTTTAAGCATTTAACCTGCAAATTAAAGCAAAATGTCATTATTGAGAGATGTGCTAATGAACAAAAACTGTTGAATTGTTACGCTTCGTTCCAGGCAATGGACATCCGTCAAGAGTTTCACAACACAGATCATGCAGCCATTCCTAAGTCAAGATTGAAAAAGATCTTGGTCAATCAGAAGCCATGTCTGCAATACTGATTTTATTTTTGCAAAGCCCATTATCAGACTTGCCATTCTGAAGAAGGTTCCATAAAGATTTTTTACAAAAAAAACTTGTTGCAAACTTGCATTTTTATGCCTAATTTTATTTTTGCTTTAAGGAGATCTTCTCCACTTCTGTTGGACATTAATTTTAATATATCTTTAAAGTGAGTATGCTGAATGGTCATGAAGCTTAAAATAATATTTGAATATAAATTCCCAAACTTGATTTTGAATGAAATAATTGTCCTCTAGACTTTAAAGTGACAACCTCATAAAGATGTGTATGACCGAATTTGATAACATAAACATATTTTTACTTATGTAAGTTCAAAAATTGTTTTTCTTCTAGCTCATGCTAAATGCCCAGCATTTAGGGTAGAATGAAGGACTAGTTGGCTCTGTGTCAGGATAATGCGACCAAGTGATGTTGATGTGTCTGTGGCGTGATACTTCAGTGATCTTAGAGACAGCACTATAAAGTTGCTATCAATGCACACTGTTACAAGCAGACATTGTCTCAATATGGCCTATTTTTCATAGACATGTGTTGGAAGGTGTTAAACACCCAAAAAACAAACGAACCTGCACAACAAACAATCATTTGGTTTATCCATTGTGTTTTGTGGTTTGAATAACTTGACATTGCAAACCAATTGTTGCATTCAAAATTAAGTCACGATTGATGCAATGTTCCTACTCATTTGACATAATCAAAAGACAATATTTCGTATTTACTCAGTTGTGTTCCTCGTGAAGCCCTATATTACCTGCCTACAGATTTACAGGTATTTGTTTGCTATCAAAAGTTATGTCCCTTGCAAGGTGCCATGCATTTCCGGTTTGAGAAGGGAAGTGACAGCTCACGAAAGTCCACTGACGTTTTTGGTCAACACACTGACTATTTGTACTTTTGTCATGGAATTCTGCAGTTAGAATACAGCATACAATATTGCAGATTATTTTAATGTCGCCTTACATTGAATTAAGTGTACCGGTACCGTCCATTCGCGAGTCATGAGTGGCAGGATGCCCAGACCGTCCGCTCGTGACAGTCTCTTTAGCAAGAAAAAGGGAGACGGTTATATAAAAGCTCAATCACAAAATGTTAAAAAGTCACGAGTGTATGTTTTTGGGGATGCTGATATGCAAGATGATGAGACTGTTGAGTTTGAAATGTCAGATGTTCGATCCAGGAAGGGTCCCAAACCTACAGTTGTAGAAAAAGAACCAGTGTATTTCGAACGAGAAATAACAGAAGGGGATTCACTTCAGAGTATGGCATTACAATACGGATGTTCGGTAAACATTGTTTTCTTTATAACTTATAATAAATGGCAAACCTGAGGTATTTGTATATTGATTTAGACAATTCGGTTCCAAGGTGTTTCAGTACCCAGTCGTTTTAAATTTGGCACTTTGTAGTTTGACAAGACATTTCATAACCGGTATTGCTAGTTTGCGTCAAGAGAGTATTTGGTGTCAAGAGATGTATTTTGCATCAAGGGAGAGAGTATTGATAAACTTGCCGACATGAGACAACCATAGACTCTCAGGACCATTTAGAATACGTAGTAACAAGTTTGATGAAAAATATTAAAAATTGAATACACTAAACATGCCTAAAAACAACATTACTATTAAGCGACAATAGATTGTACGGGGCCTCAAGGGGTGAACTATCGAGAAAAGCTGTCGACATGAGAAAACTGAAAACTTCTGTTGCATATTGGAATGTGTTTTCCAAATTTGAAAAAAATATTGTAAAAACTGAACTATCTAGACGTTTAAAACAACAATCAATGATAACCAGTACACAACTTGGAGCTGCACAGGTGAGGACAGCTTGTAACAACATCGCTCTAGGCTGTGTACACACGTTATACTGGATAGGTGGACAGGGCCAAAATGGGTAAATTTGACAGTTTGCCTTCAAACGACATCTCCTTTAAGACTATTGGGCAGATTTCAACCAAATTTGGCAGGAAACATCCTTAGGGGAAGGGCATTCAAGATTGTATAAATGAAGGACCTGTCCCCCAAGGCGACAGGATGGTGGGGCCAAAAGGGGTAAATTTGTCAGTTTGTGTTTAAACGACATCTCCTCTCAGACTATTGGATAGATATCAACCAAATTTAGCCTGAAGCATCCTAAGGGGAAGGGGATTCAAGATTGTACAAATGAAGTATCTGAACCCACAAGGGCCTAATGCTTTGGTTTAAGGTAACTTTAGGGCATGGAGAACCAGTTTGTTCAAGGCATAACCCTACTGTCAAAAGTTTTCCAATGCCAAATCCAGATGGACGTTAAGGCCCCATTGGCTTCTTGTTTTAAGTACCATAACATCTTTGTACCGAAACATCCTGATTCGTTCGTATATTTACTTTGAATTGTGTTATAACCCTGTTTGGTGCTATCTATATGTTGAAACTCATGAGTGACCTGTCATGGAGTTTGTGCATTTTTTAAATGTAAAACATTACAGTACTTCTCATTAAATAATTGTCTTACAATAATTAACTGAGTCATTGGTAGGTTTCTGAATGTTTACCTAATTTAATCATCATAAATTCATGTTAATGTTTTGGTATGTAGTAACTTTATATTTAATTATGGCATGGAGAACCAAGTTTGTTCAAGGCTTGACCCTGGAGTCAAAAATAGGTTACACATTTTGGGGGTTAAAGTTTAACACTATAGAAAATAGTTAACTATTCACATTTTTGACTTCTTGTCCAAAACTACTGTAATAATGTCACCCAAACTTGGTAGAAGTCATCCCTGGCGAAAGGGAATTCAGATTTGTTCAAATGAAGCAGCTTGGATACCCCAGGGGCACCATTTTAGGGGGCCAAAAGGGGGAAAATTTGACAACATTTCGAAAATCTTCTTTAATAAACTAGAAGGCCTAGTGCTTAATGGTTTGATACGGTATATATTTAATTTTAAGGCTTGGAGAAATAAGTTTGTTGAATGCAAATATTTACTTTAGGCCTATTTTAACCAGATGGACGTTAAGGCCCAATGGGCTTCTTGTTTAATATAATGTTATCACATGATTGATCAACTGATGAGCCTGTGTTACTCCTCAGACTATCTTGGAAAAGAAACCCTCTATTACATTGCTGTAAAGCATGTTTGCGGAGTCATTTGCCCATGTCCTTATATGTGGGCATTGAATTTAATGTAACAGTGGCAGAAAAGAACAACTGACTCAACTGGGATTCAAACTTTGGACCCCTAGGTTACAAGTCCAATTGAAAGCTTTACCATTTGGGTTAAAGGATTTATTCTGCTGTACAAACTTTAGTAAAATTATATAATTATTTGATAATGCTTGAGTGCAGACCTATAATATATATATTATGGTATATGGGTGTGTGCACGTGGCTTGAGAGACGACTCAATTGAAAGCAAGTTTCCCCACCAACAAGTATGTGCCTTTATTTATTCACAATGCAGTATGTCATCACATCTTAAAGGGACTTAATTATACTTTTCCGAGGAGGGATAATTTAAAACACATTAGAAGACATTACAGAAAAAGTCATGATGCAAATATAAGTCATTAAACGTTCACATTTTGTCTGTACATCTGTCTAAACATCACATGTTTTATGTCTGGGCCATATCTTTAAAACTCATTGAACTATTTTGTTTTAACTTTCTGATCATTCATAGGAGATGTGAGACATGAAAATTACATCAATGCATTGTAATCAATAATTAATTTAAAGAGTTATGCCCCTTTTTCCAATTTGTGATATCGATATATCTCATGTCTTTAGGCTGTATCTTTTGAACTATTTGAGATATGTTGGTGAAATTTATGGAGTATCTTCATCACTAACAGACATTGTGTTGCATACTTCGACAAATTACCTGCAACCATTGAATGTGATGGCATTTTGTGCCATACTCTACACATTTTGTGTCCTGAAAATATTTGAGGTCCAACAATTACTAGGGTAAACGTTGCCATCGTATATTCCAGTGCGAATGGTTTGACCCCTGTTTCCCCTATCCCCCCCACCCCGATCACAATATGCTAAAATAATGTGCTGTAGAACTCATGATTATGCTTGATTTTATATGCTATAAGACTATATTTTTACCCCCATGACCCCAACCCCTCTTGCCGGGCCCCTAGGTGTCATATCAAAAATCCGAAAATGTTGTGCACTTCCTCTCACATATATCTACCATGTACCAAAGTTTCAAGTTCCTATCCTCAACAGTGTAGGAGGAGTTACAGGGTAAGACGGACGTGCCAGAAATGATCACAATATTCCCGTTTTTCTTCGAAAGCGCGGGAATAATAAGTCAAGACAGGTCAGAAGGTAGAACCCAAACAAAGATAAGCACATCAGGGATGGGGGTTCTAGAGCGGAGTCACCATCCCATATACATGTTCAATGATATTTTTACCTTTTCAACAGAATCTTTACATTTGTTGTTCATATTATATTGTTATAAAGTGGATTTCCGAGATCTTCTTGTTTTTATATGCCCTTCGAAAGACGGGAGGTACTATGTTATCACGTTAGCAGGCGCGCAGTGTCCGCTCAATATCTTGATTAATTTTTGACAGATCAACTTCAAACTTCAAAAAAAAAATCTATGACTATAAAATCTTGGACGAGATCGATATTGACAATTTTACGTTCGTAAATTTGAGAGTTATGGTCCTTTGTTGCTGAAATGGTGTCTCGTTAAAATCTTTAGGAATTTTTAAAACATTCACCTTAAACTTCATAATCAGGTTCCTTACGTCAAAAGCTTAGATGAGTTCGATGACCACTATTTTCTGACAGTAATTTTGGAAGTTATGGCCCTTTACTTCCGTCAAGAGTCACCCAACCTTAGTGTCCCCTCAATATCTTGTGTAATTTTTGACTGATCAACTTCAATCTTCACAACACCTATTGTCAATGTCTTGTTAAGAATTGCAAACAGGCGTATATTGTCCCGCTTCGCGGTGCCCTTGTTATATTAATTTGTTTGAAAAATTCCTCTTGTCTGATTGTCACTTATTTTGATTTAATCACTTATTTTGATTTAATAGCTGCGAAAAACCGTAGATCATTTTGGCCTTAAAATTTGGACAGTTGGCCATCAATTGTCTAAACTATAAGGCCGATATGAGCTACGGTTCCAACAGCTATTTGTTTTACCAAACCAGTGAAGATGACAGCATCAAAAATACAGATTTAGAATTAGGAAACTTGCTTACATGTTCTAGTGTTTGGCTCATTGATTGGGGCTGGGCAGTACCCAAGTCTATGTAGCATGTATATGTAGGTGGTCAAAAGTTCAACATTGACTTATATTGTAAAAACACGCAAAGATCTTCTGATGATTATTTGGTAAAGCTGAATCCATATTATGTTCTCATCAGTTCTTGACACGATTCTTCACAAACTTAAACAACTTAAGATGTTTTATATTTGTTTTCAGATCTCG